>KZ451980.1:6468413-6545772 GCA_002786265.1 Apostasia shenzhenica
AAGCTAAAACAACTTTTAACCTAATATATGATAAGTATTAAACTTTGAGTTAAGCTTCAAACTCAAATCAATAGATTGAGTGAGCTACACTCTTAATTCAAATTACTTAACATGAATAAGTTGAAAGAAATTTTTGCTTAAACAACCAAACACGATAAATACGAAAGAGAATAAGGTTTTCTTAACTAGAAAACCAAAAGGAAAAACTCGAGTAAAAACCTTGGCAAATATGCACATGCTTACATAATAGTCCTAGAAAAGAAAACAATAAAAATTCCAGTGAGATCCATCTTTTCTCTGGACTTTAATTTGGACTCAATCCTCATATGAGATAATGTAACCTGTTAACACACTAAACAAGAGGATTAGTCTATAACAACTAAATTAATTGTTGTCATCAAAATCAAAGGGTTCAACAATTTTTGTTTTTTGGATACTTGAGTGAGACTATATGCATATAGTTAGCAGTTACCTCTATCTGTATCTGTATTCATTCTGATCTTGCTTATTTATGATGGACCAGATTTACGTTTTCTTCCCCAATGATGAAAAGGTGGGCATGAAACACATAAAGAAGTATGTTGAGTTGATGAAGTCCGAGAACGTTCCCAGAGCATTATTAGTTGTTCAGCAAAATTTGACGCCATTTGCGAGATCTTACCTTCAGGAACTTGTTCCAAAATATCATTTGGAGGTTTTTCAGGTAAGCCAAAGTACATCTTGTGATGTACTTCAATTTATTCTTATGAAGTTTTCCTTTGGAAATCCAGCAAAAATTTCATTTCTCTAGTGATGCATCCACCATAAAACAATTAATTTTATGTGACTCCAATGCTGTAATAATTCAGGAGGCTGAGCTGCTGGTGAACATTAAAGAACATGTTCTTGTGCCAGAGCATCAAGTGCTTACCACTGAAGAAAAGAAAACTTTATTGGAACGCTATACTCTTAAGGAAACTCAGGTATATTCATTCCTTCAAGGCATAGCAGCCTCAATTTTCTTTTTTTGAAAGCTGGTAATGCCATAGGATTACATTAAAATAACTACAAAAATATAAGAGTCAGCCAACATTTATGTGGGATTTATTTAGAACAAAAATTGGCTAATATCGCATAGTGCGTCAAAAATTACACTGTATATAACAAACTCTACGAATAGCAGCATCAAATTTCTAGTTCAACGTACTTTCGATATACTAATATGTCGGATTTATTTATAATTTTCGTTGATAACAGCTTCCTAGAATTCAAGTGATAGATCCGATCGCGAGATATTATGGCCTAAAACGCGGTCAGGTTGTGAAGATCATCAGACCCAGTGAAACTGCTGGAAGATATGTCACGTATCGATATGTTGTTTGAGTATGATATGCTTTCTTATATACGTATTGTTTTAAATAAAGAAGTTTTTTTTTTTTTTAAGTTAAATTTTTTTATGATACTTCACACGAACTTTCTATTGTTTCTGTTCTCGTGACGGTTAAATGAGTTAATTACTAACAAGATTGATAAGGTGCTTCAAATTATTCCATAAATTTTGAAATCCTTTAGTTTTTGATAGGTTTGTTTCAAACTTTAGTCGCTCACCTCTCTCCTTAAGTGAAAAATTTATAGAAAATAGCTCAAAATACCTTATCAACTTCATGGACTGATTTGAAATGCCTTATTAATCGAGAATAGTTTACTCGTAAATGATCGTTTATGCTGTTATGTCGTTCCAACGTAGACATTCTTCACCGAGTTGGCAAATAGTGAGTGTGTACGTTTTGGTGACTTAAAATCAATTTTGGTTCATATTGGTTGTCTAGCAGAATCAGGGACCTGAGTGACACGGCACATATCTTGGAGACCCCAACATAATTACCACCCTGTTTGGCGTGAGGATCAAAATGGTACTAATTTAAAAAACAATAATAATAATAATAAATAAATAAATATTTTAAATTATTTTACATAAATTTAAATATAAAAAATATTATTTTTACTTTATATACTCAACAATTTAAAATAAAAATATCAATTTTATTTCACATTCTAGACCAAAATATTTAAATTGAGTATTTTGATCTAAGATGTGAAATAAAGTTTGTATTTTTATTAAAAATTATTGAGCATGGAAGTAAAATATTATTTTTTATATTAAAATTTGTGTAGAATAATTAAAATAATTTATTTATTATTATTATTGTTATTTTTTAAACTAGTACTATTTTGGTCTTGTTTTGGTCCTCACGCCAAACTGGGCAAAATCATATTGATGGCTAGATTTGGTTTGGCTTGAAAGGATTCGTTATAAAAAAAAAATTGAATGAATAATTGTGGCTCAATTATAATCAAATTATATATAGAACTACGAATTTAATTGATATTTTTATTAAAAAATATTAAGTATACGGAATAAAATAATGTTTATTCGTATTAAAATTTATGTAGAATAATTAAAAATATTTATTTATTATTATTCATTAGATGGCAATATTATTGATGCTTAATCAAAATATAGCTATTATTATTATTATTATTAAAAAAAAAACAATAGCTATTATTTATCTCAGTTTTGGAATTAAATTTACTGTACTTTGATTAAAAGAAGAGTACTGAATAATTCAAACTAAATATGTAACAGACTTGAACATTTTCATTCTCTATTGTCCTGTTTAATTGAGAATTTTTTTTACCATGATTAAAATTTTATTTTCTTTAAAAAAATGAAATAATATTTTACATTTTATTGTATATAAATTTTAATTTTAAATAATTATTTTATTTCACATTTAATATAATTAATTCATTTTATTTATATTATACATATTTTTTAAAGTTTTTTCTTTTTTTTTCAACTGAATAGAGCTTAAAAAAAATTTGACTAAGATTGAATATTTCCTTTAAACCTTTATGTTGCAAGAATTTCTATGTAAATTTTATTTTTTTGGACAAAATATCGTGCCTTTTATTAATTTAAATGGTTATGCTAATGATTTTCAAATATGAACAAGTTAAGTATTAGCTTGTTCATTTCAAATTATATCATATACTTAATTGATTTTACATCCTACATACATACTGAGGCTTTATTTTACACGAGGATTAAAATTAAGATTAAAATAGTATTAATTTTAAAAATAATAAAAATAATAATAAATTAATATTTTTAATCATTTTACACAAATTTTAGTATGATTAAATATTATTTTACTTTGCATACTCGATAATTTTCAATAAAAATATCAATTTTATTTCGCATCCTATACTAAAATACTTAAATTAAGTATTTTAGTTTATGATGTGAAATAAAGTTGATATTTTTATTGAAAATTATTGAGTATGCGAAATAAAATAATATTTGTTTATATTAAAATTTGTGTATAATGATTAAAAATATTTATTTATTATTATTTTTTAAATTAGTACCATTTTTGTCCTGATTTTGACCTTTGTGCCAAATATGTGAAATAAAATAATGTTTGTTCATATTAAAATTTACGTAGAATGATTAAAAATATTTATTATTATTATTATTATTATTGTTTTTTAAATTAGTATTATTTTGATCATGATTTTGATCTTTACGCTAAATATGTGAAATAAAATAATATTTGCTCATATTAGAATTTGTGTAGAATGATTTAAAATATTTATTTATTATTATTATTATTATTATTTTTTAAACTAGTGCCATTTTAATCCTGATTTTGGTCTTTGCGCCAAACAGGACCTAAAATAATAGTTAACTTATATCGCATCCTTTGTATATCTCAATATAATGATTAATTTTATTTTATATCATTC
This sequence comes from Apostasia shenzhenica, assembly GCA_002786265.1. Classification (NCBI taxonomy): domain Eukaryota; kingdom Viridiplantae; phylum Streptophyta; class Magnoliopsida; order Asparagales; family Orchidaceae; genus Apostasia; species Apostasia shenzhenica. The sequence goes on from KZ451980.1 coordinate 6,472,203, forward strand.
ATAATTTTTAATAAAAAATATTTTTATTTAAATTTAATTTTAATTTAGTTAAAAATTAAATTTTACAAATAAACATGTCATTTTCGCATGTAAGTATTTATCTTATAACAAAATGATATATATGTAATATTCGAAATTAAAAAAAAAAATGATATGTATATATTGTCAGTAATGTGCTCAAAAATTTTGAATGTAAAATAAAATTTATTTTAAATTTGACTTTATTTTTTTACCATGCAGATATTATTTGAATTTTTTTTAAAAAAAATCTTATATGTAGTTATATCTCCAGTCAATGAATAAGCTAAATGCTTCCCATTCCGCGATCGCGAGATCTGCGCTAGGGCTTCTTCTTCCGCATCCGTCGCCTTCTACCGCAATGGGGAGTCTTGTAGCGAAGCTGCGCTAGTGCTTCTTCTTCCATCTTCTTCGCGGCCGTTGCCTTCGTCTGCGATCGTGAGTTTTGTTCTCTTGTGCGGTAGGGCTTCTTCTTCATTCTTCTTCCGCGGTCGTCGCCTTCTGACCAAGCTGAGCTAAGGCTTCTTCTTCCATCTTCTTCCGTGGCCGTCGCCTTCGCACATTTCGTGGTGAATTCTGTTCTCTTGTGCGCTAAAGCTTCTACTTCCTTCTTGCGCGCCCGTCGCTTTGTTGCGCGATGGCGCGTTCTGTGAGCAAGCTGCACTAGGGCTTCTTCTTCCTTCTTCTACTGCATTTTCTTGTGTCTCCCACTGTAAGAGAAACATTTTGCGGCAGAAAATATTTGTTCCCTATCTGAGATTTATATCATGCTCCCAGATTCTTCATTTTTACAGAAAAACCATTTTTTGAACTTTCTGGGAAGCTTGCTGAGGAGACCAATCGAGTTTGAGGTATATATTTTGCGAACATGTTCTGTTTTTCTTGCTTGCTATAGATGTTGAAGCTTGTGTCTGCATGGCTTGATTAATTTGAACTGGTTAAATTGAATTTGATGTCATATCCTACTTTATTTCACATCCTGAGTACATCCTACGTAAATCCTAAGAATGTGGTTGGTTCTGTGATTCTTTTATTTGAACACATTGTCTTGTTACATTCATTGATGTATTTCAGGGAGATCGAACTAAGAATGTTGGTGTAATTGATAGTGAATTTGTTGTACATCAAGGAATACCATCCTTGGGTGGAGTCTTTGCCAGTAAGGTTCTTCACTTTCATGACCTAACATTATTCTTTCTTTTCCCTGCTGTTGCTTACTTGATATGATTTTAAGAATCTTTTGGAAATCTATATTATGATAAAAGGTTAACGACCTCTTTATCTCCTCATTCTTCAAACGCACAAAAAGGACCCTGTGTTAAAATGATTACTTTTCATTTTTGGACTGTTACTTTGACATGAATAGATTTTCTACTGGAGAGCTAATCAATGGAATGTATGTTTATGATCACATGTGTTTATTGTTTTTGTTATCTTGAAGAAAATACAATGTTTATATCAAGATATAAATCTGTCATAGCAGCATGTTGGTTTTTGCCATCCTTACAATAGGCCTGTAAATGGGTCGGATCTTGATCCGATCCGTGATCCGAACCGATTATCTTATGAAACAGAATAAATTTTTGACCCGCACGATTGTTTCGAAAATCCGACCCGCTCCGTTTAAGTATTGCCGGGTCGGATCCGGGTCAATGCTGATCCGATCCGAAAAAAATCCGATCCAAAATTTATAAGTATGAAATTATTTTACGTACTTATATATTTATTATTTAATTGCATATGTTAATTGTTGTTTTATTTTATGAAGGTTTTGAAATGTAACTGAGACTTATAATTATTAAAGAGACTATTGCAAATTATTTTAAGTGTAGTAACCAGGAAGTGCTTGTATTGTGAAATGAGATAAATAGCTACAATTTTTTTTTATTGTTAAGATAAAATATTTAGTGCTAGTTTTAACAGAACTGCACTTTATTTTTTGTGTAATATTTTCATTCAACTGTTGGTTCTATGTTTTGTAATATTGTAATATAATGCTGATGTCTGTGATATGATCTTTAAATGTTTATATATTATCCTTATATTTTCTACTACAACGGATTTATATTGTAAATTTTAGTGATCAAAATTTTATTTAAAAATATAAGAATATATATACAACTAATAGTTGTAGTCATTGAAAAAATAATGTTAAATTATGTAAAAAAAGTTTCGGGTCGACCTGAAATCCGATCTGAAAATCCGAACCGTGGCGGGTCATGGAACGGATCTGGGTTGATCTCGATCCGATCCGATTTTTAATCCGATCCGGATATATTGGAATCGGATCCGGGTCGGAGTCAACCCGATCCGGATCCGATCCGTTGACAGGCCTACATGTAAGCCCTTGATATTGGAGGGCTTATCATCTCGTGGCTTAGATTGTATATATTATTATTCATTTTAATTTGTTGCCCGTATCCTATACATAATAGATGCCTGTTATCTGCAAAACTAGATGGAAGAACAAACAAAGTAGAGGTGGAAAATTGTCCTAAAGTTTATTTAATTATGGATCATAACAAGTGTATGAGTAAGGAGGCTCTTGATCTTCACTAGAGCTTGTGTTAATAATTTTCCTAATCCTTTTCTCCGATTCATTTGTTTCTTAATAAGTATGAATAACTATGAAGTACGGACACGATACGAGGACACGGGATATGACACGACACGGCACGGCGACACGGTGATTTTCCAAAATATAGGACACGGATACCGCATAATATGCCAAATAAAATAATAAAATTAATAATTTATACTTAAAAAAATATATAAAATATGATACAAACCTAAATTTTTAAGTATAAATAACTTGTAAATAGTACTGAAGTATCATAAAATCAAGATGAGAACTTGAGAACAACGTTGTCGATATTAAAAAGATTTGAGATATAAATTTAGTGTTCACTTTGAGTAAAAGAAAATATAATTTTGCTTATTAGGACAATCACAGTGAGCACGATAATAAGAGGAAGTAAGAGCTATCAGTGTTGAAGATGAAAGAAGAATAAAGGTGAAGCTAGAATCCTAAACTTTTTGCAATTGGTTCATTTTCGAAAGACTTAAGACAACAAAGAAGGAAAATTTTTTATTTAACTTGGATAACTTAGAATTTTGACTTATATTGGGTAAAATTTATGAAATATGAGTACAATACGACAATAGAGATGCGATACAATACTGATATAGCAATACGATAAATTTAAAAAAGTAGGATACAGATACGTGAGGAAACAGTTGTGAAATACTTTCAATTCTAATATTCGTATTTGCGTTGGATATGAAATAAAGTTAATTTTTATAGTTGAAATTTGTGTTGAGAAAAAAAATTGACTTCAACTAAACGAGGCCCTAGAAGTGTCTCAGAAGTGTCCTAAGGCGTCCTGAAGTGTCCTGAAGTGTCCAAGAAGTGTCTTTTAATTTTTTTTATATTATTTTATTAGGACACGCCATGTGGCGTGTCCGACACGGTGTCCCCGGGTGTCCTCGCGTATCCCCAAGTGTCCGTGTGTCCGACACGGACACGGCGTGGTTCTTGAAGTGTCCATGCTTCGAAGATGAATAATTACTTGTGAACGTCTTCTTGGATTTTACAAGTGATTTCTGAGGGTTGTTTGCTATTGCAGGCATCAAGTCATATATCAGACTCAAGGGTCTTGGTAAGTGCAGCCTTGAACTTTGTCATTAGGAATAATTTTAACAATGATTCTGTTTGTAATTTTATTTTGAAAACTAATCTTAAATTTAAACATTATGTTCAAGTTTTCAGGCTAAACTTGAATTCTGAAAGTACAGTTTTAAGCTTTTGTTATTGGAAGTGTTATATTCATGAAGCATAAATTTGGAGGTTGTAAAATGCAATTTGGGACCAACTTAAAATGAATTTTTTTGAAATTATGTTTAAAATGGTATTATATTTTATCCAGAATGATTAAAATGTAATATAGCCAGGATTTAACTTTGGTCAGTATACCCTGCCAGCTTGACAAAGTTTTGGATATCAAATTATTGAGATTTTCTATGATATGAAGTTTTTAAAATGTAAAATAGTTCACATTTGAGATTGATTAAAAAAAAGATATGACTAATGCCTATTATTTTCTTGTTCATGTTTAGTTTTGACAATGACCCTCCATCGTTGAAAGAGAAAAATATTTGAGAAAATAATTAAGCCCAAATTCAAAGTGGGCATTAATTCGAATTGTGAATCAAGCAACTTCTCCTATGTATATGGAGGTCTTTCATACTCTTCACATCACAAAGTTAATTCTTCTCCCACACAAAAGCTGATTACGGATTATTTTCGATGTAAGTTGCAAAAATATTCAAAGATGTTATAGCTCTAGTTAAATATTTAAAAATATTCATAAAATATTCTATTTATTCGAAGAATGTTTGCATTATTTTTAAATTGGATTTGAATCAATTCACTTCTTGATCCAACATTTAAATAGATCAAATATCAAAATTTATATTCAATCTGTTTAATAAATTTAAAATAAATACTTATTTTAATAAATAGATAAGTAGCAAATTATAAATGGATCAATTTACTAACTCATATTTAATTTATTATAATTCATATTTATTTTGATATTTACTATAAAAATTTGAATTTATAAATTATTTATAACTCAATAATTATAATAAAAGAAAGCGATAGTTGCACCTAGGTCCCTGAGTTTAACGCTTAATAATGCACATGTTCACGTTTTTAAAATTTAACATTGGGGTGTCTAAGTTTTAATAAATTATCAAATGAGTCTTTTTTTTATTTGTTATTATTAAATTTTTTTAAAATTACCATTTTAGCCCTCCCCTCTCTCTCCTCCCAATCCTCGTGCATGTGCGAGGCCGCGCGGCGTGCGCGACCCACCGGCGCGTGCACGGAGATTGGGAGGAGAGAGAGAGAGGCCGCCTCTCTCCCTCCTCCTGATCTCCGTGCACGCGTGAGGCTGCGCGACCCGCTAGCTGCCGGGCGGCCGCCGGTTGGTAGCGGACGCTGCGCGGCCTCGCGCGTGCGCGAGGATCGGGAGGGGAGAGAGAGATTGGAGGGGTAAAATAATAATTTTAAAATTTTTTAATAATAAAAAAATAAAAAAACTCATTTGATAATTTATTAAAATTCAGGGACCCCGATGTTATAATTTTAAAAAAATTAGACCTGTGTGTTATTAAGCGTTAGATTCAGGGACCTGAGTGTAATTATCCCTGAATGAAATGATGAGTCGGGTTGAAAGATATTTTGTTGAGTCCAATGTGGTTTTTAAATGTAAATAGAGAATATGAGGGGGTTTAATAAGTAAATTAAAGAGCTGAAGTTACTTAAATCGAACTGAAGTTACCAAGCCAAATAATCGAGAAGCCGTGGATCCGCTACCGTCGGATGCACAAGAAGAGGAAACGGCGGCGAAATACTTCTTGTTCGTTCGTGTGGTAGCATCGCCGGCGGCGGTGCACTCCTGCTGGTGACCTCCTTGCTCCTTTGTGAGGCAGAATCAGCCGGCGACATCCCGATTCCTTTGGTGCCGTTTGCAGCTGGTTTTGTTAGAAGGTAAATTGTATCTATTTTCTTTGTTGTAGCTTGTAATCGCATTCTATGTGATTGAATGCATGCATTTCTTTGCCCTTTTATGTTTTACGATCCACTGATTTTGAATAATTCAGTCTGCATCCAATCACCTATAGGTGCTGAACACAGTTGGGTTGCATTTATCATTAGCCATAGAAAGCAATGGAATTTGGAAGCTATTCAAACCTAATACTGCTTTGGATATGATGAAAATAGGCGCAAACATTCTCATAATGATGAAAGTTTCATGGATCACAAATTGTATTTATGGGGAGTTTAGTTCATTATTATCTTAGTGTTATGTAATGTAATTTAGATGTCATTACATTTAGATGTCATCTTTTGATTAATAATTGTATAATTTTATAAAAAATTATTTATAAATATCATTAAGCCAGACAATTATTTTCTTTAAATAATATAACACTAAGATAATATTGAACCAAATGCTCTTTTAGTGCATTTTATGAAACTGAACTATATGAAGTACAATAATGGGCTAATTTGAACATTTAGAGTGTCTTTGTTTGTAAGGTTAAATTTAAGAAGGTTAAAATTAAATTTGGATAGAGATATTTTTTTTATTGAAAGTTGTGAATGATGTGAAATAAAGTTAGTTATTATATTGTGATATGTGAGGGATGTGATATAAAGTTAGTTATTATGTTGGAATATGCGAGGGATGTGATATAAGTTAGTTATTATTTTAGTAATATGTGTAGGATGTGAAATAAATTTAATTTTTAATATTAAATTTTATGTGTGATGTGATATGCCTGGTTAAAATTAAACCAGGTTAATTTTAAACTCCTATACAAACAAGGCCTTAATGTCTAAACATAGTTTACCACAACATCAGACTTTGAATTACTAAGCCTAACAAGAACAAGATTATAAGAACCTTTAGTTCCTTTAGGCTCTTCATCGGCTTTCCCTCAACCACTACAAGTTAGTACTTAATGTGAACAAATATTTGGTGTGCGTCAAGTAGTACATATATTTATAGTATATTTTGCCTTTGTTTTCTTTTCTTTGGCATGTTAAAGTAATGCATTGTAAAATACATTTACAGCAGGTAGGATGGGTTGATGAATCATCATACTTGAAGAATAATCACAGCTAGCACTGATTTTTCTTTTGGTTTCTAGAACTTCGATAAAAATCTCAAAAATGTTGTGTGGTAAGCATGCTTAAATTATAGTTCTTCTTAGCAGTGTCCTTGTTGCCATTTTAAAACATTTTGTTTATTTAAGCTAGTTGGTACAATAGGAACTTTTCTTTCTTCCATACACTTAAAAAATTAATGAATTCATGATGTGTTTTGTAATTTAAAGAACAAGAATTAATAAAATCAAGTATTGAATTCAAAATCTATCTTATACCATAACCTACAACAAACAACAACAACCAAACTTTTATCCTACTAGGTGTTATATGAATTTTTTGTTTTTATGGTACTCTAACAAATAACAAATCCTCATTTACCTTCAAATATGTAAGATCATTTCTTATAGTTTTTTGCAATATCTTTTTCGGCTTTCCTCTTTCTTTTTTTATACGAGCAAGATCCAATAATCTAACTTTCTTAATAGAGCTTTTATTGGTCTATGATTTATATATCCAAACCATCCAAGTCAATTCCTTCTAAGCTTATCCTCAATTGAGATTGTTTTAATCTCCTTGCGGATATGCTCATTTCCCATCTTGTTTTTTCGCGTACACCCAGTTATCCATTTTAGCATTTTTATTTCTGTGACACTTATCTTATTTATGTGTTTCTGCTTTATAGGCCAGCTTTCAGTATCATATAACATCATTGGCTTACAATTGTTTTATAAATTTATCTTTAAGTCTAAGTGAAAATGTTTTATCACACAATATACCAAATACATTTTCTCACTTTATCTATTCTGTTTGGATCCTGCTAATAATATTATTATCTATTTTATTATTATTCTGCATAATTGATCGAAGATATCTAAACAACTATTTTTTTTAATAATTTGATCATCAATTATCATTCTTTCAATACATTTGTTTCTATTTTGACTAAATTTATACTCCATATATTCATTTTTTGATCTACTAATATGAAAAACTTTAGATTCTAAGTCATTTCTCTATAACTTGAGTTTCGCCTTGGCCGCTCTATCTTTAGTCTTATCAATAAGGAGAATGTCATCTACAAAAGAATATATCAAGGCATTTTTTTTTTGAATGAGTACAGTCAAGCCTGTTGTGTCTGATATAACCAATAGAAAGAGATATAAACTTAAAGTTGAACTTTGGTGTAATCTAACTGAAATAGAAAAATTCTTAGTTAAATCTTCTTGTGTCTGAACACATTTACCAACCCCTTTATACATGTCCTGAATAATTTAAATGTAAGTAATGCAAATTCATTTTTTTAATCTAAAACTCTCCAAAGCATATTCTTTGGAACCTTATCGTAAGCTTTTTCTAAATCAACGAAAATCAAATGCAGATTTTTTTTTTCCCTAAACATCTCCGTTAAACTTGAATGTTGATCTTTTTAATCCACAACCTATTTTAGATAAATAATCTGTAAAAATATTTGAGAAAATTGTTTGAGGCTAACCTAATCTTCCAACATTTAATGATTTTTTTTGAAATGTAACAAGAGCAACAAGCTTAGCTTTGTTCTATTAATTTTTAAAGATTATCTAATGCTCTCCTTATTCAAGCTTTTACTTTTAAAGATTATCTAATGCTCCTTATTCAAGCTTTTACTCTAAAGCATTCCTTCACTAGTCTTTATTAGCACCAATGTTTATCAGCAATATATATGTAACATAAGACACTTGCTAAATCATTTGATACTTCTATTTCTATTTGGTGAAAAATTCAACTTAGGCTTGTTTGTCAAACTTTTCTCCCTTGTTTGATAGGGGTATGTTTTTGGGATAGTTTTTGTTTTTTGGGAGCTAGGGAGAGAATGAAATTTATGATAATGTTGTGTGAAATAAAATTGTTTTATTATTGAGAATCGCATTGGATGTGAAATAAAGTTAATTTTTTATTAAAATTTGTGTATGATGTAAAATAAAGTTGATTTTTAATATTGTATATTGTGTAAGATGTAAAATAAAGTTAATTTTTAATATTAAAATTTATGTAAGATGTAAAATATAAAACGTAGTGTGGTTTTGCTAGGAAGGGCTAGGAATGTTTTGGGTCCTTTACCAGACAAAGGCCTTAGCATTACCGAGCTTCCTTTGTGTCCATGAAGCCACCCCCAATATCATGGTTACTGCACTCAATCCCATATACATTGCTGATTGGGAAGGTCAAAACCTATAATGAACTTTTCTATTTTGAACAGAGTAACCTTTCAGAATAACTACTGAATAACAGCTCAAATGAACGGGAAAAGAATAATCCAAGTACAAGTCATGTTACGAATGTGTTGTAATAAGTTATTTCTTCCTTCTTTAGCTTTTATTCAAATTTTTTTTGTTATACTGCATGACATGCAGGTTAGCACCAAGCCAGGTATCTACTGGAAAAAAAACCTATACCTAGCCTGCAAAACTACTAGTTATGTGGTACAACAGACAATTTGGGCTAGCTATGATGATGATGCATATAAAGCACTAGGGCAAATAGCTTGTGAAACATGTTCTGTTGCTTAATCCAATGACAAGGAAGTCACCGTGGTAGCAATATAAATTATGGTTAAGATAAAAGGGAAAAAACGTAGCAGAAGATAAATTTAGGGATAAGATGAAAGGGAAAGAAATGTAGCAGTCTAAAGCTCAAAATTCTCCTAGAGGTTCTGAGTTTGGTCATAGTGGTTTAATCTCCGCATCCTCCTTATGCTTGGGAAATAATTCATTCATCCACAAAAATAATTGTAGCAAGATAAACATAGGGATAAGTTGACAGGAAAAAATGTAGTATTCTAAAGCTCAAGATTTGTCTGGAGGTTCTAGGTTAGGTCATATTGGCTGAATCTCCTCATCGTCCTTATGCTTCAAATTAGCATCGTTGAATTTCTTTTGGGAAATTATCCATTCATCCACAGAAAGTGGCACTAATCAAGCATTATTTCGTTCAAGAAGGAGAAAAACTTGTATATGGTTAGCTTTTTTGTTTAGTCAAAAGAACTTAGATACCTCAGTTCATCAACAAATTTAACTCATTTAACTCTCTCAAATTCCCTAAATGTTCATTTAGATTCAGATGGAGTTAGTTATTGTATGCTGATATAAGGTAAAGTGCCTTATGACCATCTTATGTCTGATGATTGTACCAACTTTTTGAACTCTCGTAATCTTCTCTCTTTGCTTGCATGCACCGAGCATAAAATACAAGAATTCTTACAAGGCAAGGACTCAATCCTGTTGTGGGGACTTTGAAGTTTTGATAAAGCTATTCAAGGTCAACATGTGCAAAAGTTGCTTTTAGTGATGTAATAGCAGTGAATATCTAATTTATTTAGAAGTTTTTCTACTCAATACTTTATTGTGTTGACTGTAGTGTTTGCCTAAAGCTGAATATGCAATCAATATGCTATCCTTACTCGGATTTTCTCATCATCAAAATCATTTTTATCGTTATTCAAATTTTGTAGTTGTGAGTAGTAGAACTTATCGCCTTAATAATAAGTATGTAATAATTAATTAAAGGGTAAATTATATCTAGGTCCCTAAGCTTAGAACATAATATTATTCAGATTCATATTTTTAAAAATTTAACATCTAGATCTCTGAGCAAAATATAATATATGGATTTGTTTTAATTTTTTATTATTGAAATTTTTTTAAAATACCCAAATTATCTTTTCTCTCTCCTCCCTCTCTCCTTTTTCACTCATCTCTCTCTCTCTCTCTCTCTCTCTCTCCCCCACTCACTCTTTCTTTCTCTTTAGCTCTCAAGATCTTCGCAAGTGGTCGCGCAATTGCCGGCGGAGAGCTCGAGAGAAAGGGAGAGAATTAGGGGGGGAGAGAGAGATGGGAGGGAGGATTGGCGGCCTACCCCTACACCTGCGTAACTTTCAGTCGAGACACACACACACAGAGAGAGAGAGAGAGAGAGAGAGAGAGAGAGACCCAGATGCTAGAAATTTAAAATTGTAGATTTGCATGATATAATTCTCTAAACTCAGGGACTTCGATGTAATTTACTCTTAATTAATTATAGTATTTTAAATACCAACATATCTTGTTTATGCAAAAATTAAAATAAAGTTTGCTTCGCTTATCTGTAACGTAGAGTATCAGCTTCTAGTATCGCTATCAACGGAAACTGTCTTTAATAGTTTGCAATAAAGGCATTTTTTCAGCTCCCGATTAAAATGAAGAGACCATGGGAGTCTAGTGACAACAAAAGTGTTTTTCCTTTCATTGTCGCTTTCAAGTCGCAACGTAGAAGCTTTGATGATGGGAGCCAAAAAGAATTCAAGCATGGTGGTAAATTTCCAAGTTTTCTTCGACATTTCATGAATTGTATCATTCTTGCATAATTTCTAGCAACAATCAACTACAATTGAATCTTGCTGATTATAGAAGATGAGTCTCCTGCATGCTTGGTTCCCAATTTCAACTCCTCATCTACGATTATTTCAGCCCCCTCTGTTGGGGCACCGGAGCCAAACTCAGTACTGGGTGGGCAATTGCAGTCAGATGCACCAGATTTAGTTAAAATCTTCACGGGAGGCGATGTCCCAGGGGTGGTGGAAGCTTCAAGTAAAGGTAGTGCCTTGATGAAATGCTACAACTTTGCAAGTATCATAGATTTTTTTTTTATCCAAATTGATCTTCCTATATTAGTACTTTCATGTAATATTGTTGTGCTTGCTTAGCTTCTTCATGCAGAAATTTGGATGGTAAAATACTGCAGAATTCGTCTGGCAATAACCTGGAAAATAGTGTTCATTTTGATGGGGACAAGCTAGTCACAGAGCTGAAGAAGGCGCAGAGGAAGAAGGAGAAGCGGAAAAAACATCGGCCTAAGGTGGTAGAAATAGAGAAACCAGAAAAGAAGCCACCAATGGAGACTCCAAAGCCCCCTGAAACCCCACAACAGAAACCTCCAGCAAGAAAGAAGAGCAAAATGATTGGGCGAAGAAAGTTTGCTGGAAAGAAGAAAGCTCCAAGATGCTTGGATAATGGAGATGAATGGGGAGAAGCTGGTGATCAAGTCAATCAAGCTTCTGGTGAAGTGCAAAGTGTTCCATCTAGTAAAGTACAGATAAGTGGGGATGAGGCTGCTGCCATTCCAGATGCAGACCCTCAATTGACAAATAGTTCTTTTGGTATCAATATTAGTATTGATGAGTTGTTGCAGGAACTTGCTAAACTCCCGGTGAAACCATTTATGCCACTTCTCCTTAAAGAAGACCTGCTTATGCTTAATATGTATAGTTCTGTTGATGTATTGAATTACATTGTGGATAACATTAGCATCCCTTGCCTTCTCAACTATGTCTTTAAAAAACGAAGAAGAAAGGTTCAAAAGAAGGGGGAGATTAAGCTCAGAGCAAGTAATGATCATTCAGGAAATAAAGTATTAGAAGACCTTGTACTTGTACTACAGAAATTTCTTCCTTCTTTTAACTTGAATTATGGAATGCTAAAATCTGCTGGTCGTGAAAGGAAAAATGTAGCTAGTAGACGTACAAAAGCAAGAGAAACAATAAAAGGGAATTACATATCAACCATTGCCAACAATAACTTTCAACTTGTGTCTTATCCATATTGGCGGAGTGTGGATACTACAGTGGCAGGGAAGGGCTATAGATCCCAGCTCAGGGACGACTTGAAGACAACCTTTGCTGCTAAAACTGTCACAATGAAAGGACAAGTAGCTAGAAATTTGGACCAATTTGATTTAACTGCAAATGAATGTAGCTCTAACTTCACAGAACTAGTTCTCGAACATGTCATTCAAACTTTTAGGTTGATGGACATAAATAAGGACAAGGTTGATTGTCCTGCTCAAGTACAGAATGCCCTTGTTCCATTCCTTGGAGATGGAATGATTGTGCCTTTTAGTGGGTCTAATGCCATTGTTCCATATGAACAATCACTTGATCGAATTAAACAAAGAAGCTGGAGAGGAGAAGTCCAATTGGATTCAGAGACAATTCGAGTATGGAAACTCTTGCAAGCAAATGGATGTGAAGATGGCATCGATGGAATGGTTCCTGATATGGTGAAGTGGTGGGAGAATGAAAGACAGGTGTTCTACGGGCGTGCTAAATCATTTATTGCTCGCATGAACCTCATTTTAGGTATGTTATTCCTGGCTTTGGATATCATTCTTAGCTTATTACATGCAGTTTTCACATTTATAAGTATGTTGTAGAGTTGGAAATCATTTTTTCTTTGCTTGGAAATTATTCCATTAATGATGCCACTATGTGACTAAACAACCACTTCTCATGTACTTATTATGCAGATATTTAAAGGAGAGAAGGAAATTTATTATGCATTTCCATAAAATGTTGGAGTTATTGTCAGAAAATCATGATTATGACCCATCCTTACTTGAAAATGTTTCAACTTCCTGATTGGTAAAAGTTTTGGTAGTTTATTTTTGCAGGTAAATCAAAAGGATTTTTAGTTTATATTTGCAGGTAAATCAAAAGGATTTTTTTTGGCAAGTTTCTGTTAGGAAACTTGTGTGAAATATGAAAAGAGATTTATGTTCTTTTCATTTTTAAAAAACAAGTTAGGTTAGGACTTAGGAGTAAGCAAATCTAACATATTTTGAATGTTTGTGATTAATAAAAAGGTAAATTTCATATGGCTCCTTGAGGCTGAACCTTGACTTCAAACTGGTCCGCAATTTTAAATTAATGTTTATTGGTTCCCTTAGATATAAAAATTATTCTATGATGGTCCTTCTCGTTGACATAAACATGAAGGATATATTTAACAATTTCTATCCATTAAGTGGGAACATGTGACCATGGTGTGAGTGATTTGAGATTTTCTTTGCTAATACAAGTACTAACATAACCTTTTAACTTGTTAAATTTTTAGTTACCAATCGACCTAAAAGCTTAAGCTTCTAAATCATTGCTCGTGAATTCAATCTCTGATTACATCCCCCTTTACACGCAAACTAATTTACTTTGCATCATGGATTCTATTCAACATAAGTACTTTTGTTTTATCTTATGCTAGAGATAATTAGAGGTCATCAAGATTTGAACTTGAGACTCTTAGCTCTGATTCTGTGTTAACTCTTTAGTTATCAAATGATTTAAAAGCTTATGCTTTTCTGTTATGTCTTAGGAATAATTTTATACTCTTAATTCTCTTTCCCCCTCTTTCCTCCCCCCACTTTCTCTCCTCTTTCTCCCTCCTCACAATTTTCATAAAGGAATAAGCACTTCATAACCTCCTTTCTCTTTCTCTTGCTATCTTCACATTTGTCTCCATCTTTTAATCTTGAACTGAAGGTAGATCATGCAGGAGGCCGACAAACTCTCCGTTGGTTTCGACCTTTTGAGATCTGTGGCATTCGGTTCCACAAAAACATTCGGATCCTTGGACTACTTGTGATTCTTCCATTGGTAATGAGAGCACACTTCCTATAAATGTTACAAAAGCTTAAATTCAAGAGACCTAGAAGGGAGAGATGGAGGAAGTGCAGAAAGGATGTAAAGAGGGAAGTAATCGGTAGATAAAGAATGGAAGAATAAAAGCACTCATAGATTGGGTTTGACTCGACTCAAATTGACTCAACCTAGCCTAAGATAAAGGAAAGATGGTAGGTGGAGTTCCCCACTTACCTAAGTTGAATTTTCTTCTCTCACCCCTAACTAGGTTGAATTTTTTTTTTTAATGAAATTTCTTCTTCATTTCCTTTATTATATTTTATAATTGAAGGAAACTTTTTCCTCTTTTTTTAAATATGTATTTTATTTAATTTCATCTCCTTTAAGTAGGAGACTCCATTTTTACTTGAAATCATCCAAGAAAGAAAGAAAAAGTTTCAAGGATTATTGTTTTTAAAGGCTCTCTCCTCCTCTTCTTTCCTCTCCCTCTCTCCATCAAATTTCTATATCCTAACTCTCTTCTTAAGAGAGAATGCCACTCTCTTTTGAAGAGCTTTCCCACTTATATGGTCTAGATCTCTGCTCTCTTCTCACCTATCTCTCCCTCGTGGTTCTTTTTACATCCCAATATGGGAATAAATGTTGAAGGGGATAAGGAAGAGAGAGAGAATGCTAAATTAAAATGGGTTACAAGAGATAATACTCAACTAGATCAAAGTGGAATCCTTTTGAGTGAGTGAGATTTTGCTATAATTGTTAACACGAGGGTACCAACAAAAACAATGTCATCTTTCATCTTCCAAGCTTTCAAATTACTTAGACTTTCCTTTGAATGATTATTAACTCAAGAGGTTTAAATAATTTGGATAAGAAGTAGAAACCCTATCTAGCCTTATCATCTTTGCCAGTTTGCATGGTGGCAAGAAGATCACGAAAGGGGCAGCTATAGCATAATAAGACTCTGTTTGGTTGAACAATAAAAGAATAATTTGATTAAATTTTTAATTTTTTTTAAAAATATGATAATATGAAATAAAATGAGTTATATTAAAAAATTATATTAGTTGTGAAATAAACTTAATTAATTTATTAAGAAGTGTGTTAGATGTGATATAAAATAATTATTTAATATTGAAATTTGTATAAAATGAAATATAAAATAATTTTTTAAAAATAAACTAATGCATTTGGCTATGCCTATTTTGGCTTTAACTATTTTAGCCATGTCCTTTTTTCTATCAATCAAATAGGACCTAAGAAACTAAGCAAGTGTTCAATAGAAAGCAGCAAAACTTTTAGCCTTTTTAGCGACTTCACTGCAGGCAAGAGAGAAGAGAAGGCTTTCTTCTTCCTCTTCCCTTCTCTCTTTCTTTGCATTTCTCTTTGATAAAAATTTATATGGGTTGATACAATTTCTCTTTGATACAAATTTATAGGTTCTCTAGTTTTAGGTAATGTACAAAAAAACCTGACATTAATAAAAAAACTTAATAGTGAATATTTTCTTTAAATAATGAATTAGTTTAACTAATTTAAGATTAAATTAATATTTTAGATGGAGATAAAATCTAAATTGAGATATTAATTAGAGAAAATATTCTCTAGAATTGAAAGTGGCACCAACAGAGATTTAAGGACTATAGGGTTTGTATGTATGTTTGATAGATACTTGACAATTGATTGAGTGGAAGGACCTAACGTGAAATTTTAAAATATCTGAGGGACCATAACAATTTTTTTTTGAATTTGTGGATCTATGTAGAATTAGGGTTTAACCTTAGGGATCTGAATGAACTTTATTGTTTACACTATTCACTGCTTCTAATGTGGTCACAAGAGGCTATAACTTGATTTAATTAGTGAATTATCATTGGTACACTGCCTAACTAATGGGACACAACCTAATTACTTTTTTTTTTTTTCGTTTCATTTGTAGTTGAATAATGTTTTTTTTGAAAATTATTGATAATTGATTTGCAAGTGATTATCGAAAGTTAATTTGGATGTAGTCATTTTTTTCTTTTTTACTTTGGGTGAAATATTTGAATGTTGTTGGTCAACACTTTGATTGGAACCTACATAAACAAATTTCTTGAGATTCGAGTTTTCAAACATTATTGCTAAATTGAAGTGCAAATGCTTATGAGATAAATTTGTTCATGTACGCCTTCTTTTGTTTTATTGCTTTGAATGAATATAAGTTTTGTTTGATTAATGTTTTGATTGATTGTAATCTATATAGTTGTCCATGCAATTTGATGTATTTTCTACAGGGGACAGGCAGTTCTCTCCCTGGAAAGGCTCAATTGTGGACTCTGTGGTTGGTGTGTTTCTCACTCAAAATGTTTCAGATCATTTGTCAAGGTAACTACCATTGTAACAAGATCCATGCATGAAATGTACAATAATACTTTGATACTATCCTCTTTTGACAATCTACTGGTATGGATTAAGAATGTTGAGATATTATTTTCTGGGGAAGTTACTATTTTCGTTAATTTTGTAGTTCTGCTTTTATGTCACTTGCTGCGAGATTTCCTCTTCCCACAAGAGGAGATAAGGACAGAGTTTCTGAAAGCAAATTGCTTGAACAAGATGGAGTATTTAATGATGCCACAGCTTCTAGCTTGGGGAAGATACATTGTCAAGAATCTATAGAGATTTCAAGGGACATGCTTGTAGAAGAAAAGGACTTGGCAAATGTAACCTGTCATTGTCAGAATTCTACTAGCTCATTTGGAATGGAGAAGAGTGAAAATATAATGGAGATTGATGTGGATGGATATGTTGTTAAAGATGCGCCAAATATTTTAAAATCGTCTTTCGTGAATGCACATAGTGAACGTATTGACGCATCTTCTACTCTTCATGAATCAACAACATTTTCAAACTCAAACAGTGGTCATCATAATATGTTTGATGTTGGGCAGGAAGCTGCTTCTAATTACTCAAATGGAAATAAGATTTCGTTTGAAGAAGAGAAGAACACATGCAAAGCAAAGAAGGCAAAAGTTGATGTTGAAGAAGAGATTGATTGGGAGGGCATAAGAAGAAGAGTATATCAAAACGGTAGTACAAAAGAGAGGAGTTGTGATACCATGGACTCAGTAGATTGGGAAGCTGTTCGAAAAGCAGATACAACTGTAATATCTGATGCAATTCGAGAACGAGGGATGAACATTATGTTGGCACAAAGAATCAAGGTAAATATGAATGTTATGAATGCTTATTTTATAAGGTTGCTTTTGATTCCTTTGTATATTTCTTGTCTCACTAACCTTTCTCAAGAATCAAACCCTTCACAAGTGATGGAAACATTTCATCAACTTTCAGACAAAAACAAATTATGTCTGCTAAAAGTAAAGGTTATCGTATCTACTACCTTACGCCTTAAAAATGATGGAATGCCTTGCTTAAATTGAGGCAGATACTTTAGACTGATTCTGAAGTTATTCTCATCATACTCATCAGCAACAATGGCATCAATTATACGAAGTATAGCTTAATATTAAGAATATGGTAGCCCAGCTAAATATATATATTAGAAAATGTTTGTGACCATCTAAAAAAATGAACAATGTAACCTAAACAAAATATACCCTATAAAAGGACTAATGGCTTCACAATAATACGAGATTAAATTGTCTTCACCATAATCTTTTGAAGAAAAAAATAGCAGTTAATCTAATATGAGGTAAAAGTTTTTCTGCCCATAATATTTTTGTAGAACAAAAAGCAGTTAACTTTATCATTCTTTCATCTGTTTCTTTTTTTTTTCTAATAAATTTAAGTTTTAAATAAAATTTTCTGCCAAACTTTCACAAAATCATTTCCTTCATGGAACTGAACTGATGAGAACAATGCTAATTATAATGATAGTGGTGCCAACATTTTTCCAAGATATTAGTATAATTATTATGATTGAATGCATTTCAGTTGTATATATTCTAAGATCAAGGCATTTTCCCAATGAACTAACTGCATTTTTGTTTCATATATCTCCAGCAGGAAATTATGACTATACAAGTAGGTATTGTCAATTGATATGTGAAATTTGTTTACTTCCAGGATTTCCTCGACCGTTTGGTTAGAGATCACGGAAGCATTGACCTTGAATGGTTGAGAAACATAAGTCCAGATGAAGCCAAGTAAGGCTAATGTTCTGTTTCATGATGTGCCTTTATTATTGATTGGATGTGTTTACTCCAAACCACCTTCTTGTTTTTTTTTTAAAAATATCTCATTGTTGTGTTTATTAATTCTTCTTATTGTAAAATTGATGAAAGTTAAACTCAGAAATTTACTTTTTTGAAAACTTTTTCATCTTGAGATTTGTATCAGGCTTAGAATAAAGCTGAAACTTTTTATTTTGGGGAAAAATGGATCTATGGTCGAACCAATTTAAACTTAAATAGTTCTCAGTGAAGCCAGAGTCTATACTGAAAATATGATTAAGAAATGGAATGGTTTTGTAATTACATGGGCATCCAGGGGGGGAATGAGAACAACAACAAAAAATGCAAAACTCATCTCTCTAATTATCTGTCTATCAGTTTACATTTAATACTTGAATTGTTGTGCACAGAACGATATGCTGAACTTATAAAATAAGTGGATTTTGACATTTCAGGAAATACCTACTAAGCATCCGTGGGCTAGGCCTCAAAAGTGTTGAGTGCATCCGCTTGCTAGCAATTCAAAATGTAGCTTTTCCTGTAAGGTTTTTTGATGAGTATGTTTTCTGAATTTTTCGTATTGCAGTATAGATTTACATCATATTCAAGTTCTATTTTTGTTTTATTGTTAAGGTTGATGTCAATGTTGCTCGCGTAGGTGTCAGATTAGGATGGGTACCACTTAAACCTTTACCAGATTCCCTTCAGCTACATCTCTTAGAACAGTATGTATGCTGATCTTAACTTTAACCATTCTTTTGCAGATTATGAAATGTAATTTATGTCCAACCATGTCAATAGTCTATGCTATATCTTATAGCACATTCAATCATTTTTTTTTTAAATTTTTGTCAATAGGTATCCGATAATGGATAGTGTGCAGAAGTATCTCTGGCCTCGGTTGTGCAAGCTTGATCAAAAAACACTGTAAATTCCAGAAACTTGCAAAAAAAAAAAGATTATTAGCCTTCCTTTTTGTTAGATAGTGATGGGAATATTTGATATTGTTCTCTTTTGAATATATGTAATTCGTATAATTTTTATGAGACTGCCTGGCATGTTATGGTACTAATGATCAATATCAACCAACACACTCCTTTGCAGATATGAGCTACATTATCACATGATTACGTTTGGAAAGGTAAATTCATGTAGTATAATTGTGATGCCTACAAAAATACTTAGTTCTATTTGTTATACTGATAGATGCTTGCTTGAATTTCTTGCAGGTCTTCTGCACGAAAAGTAGGCCAAATTGTAAAGTTTGTCCAATGAGAGGAGAATGCAAGCACTTTAATAGGTATGTGATGCTATTTTTTTTTTTAGTTAAGAACAAGAATATAGAATTTTCAAAATAAAAATAAAAATGGTCCTTGAACTACAGCTTTGAGATTACAGTGAAGTTGTGATGAAGCTGTTTTCGTGATTGGTCATTTTCGTTGAGCTTTAGAGTATGTTTATTATTTAACACTAGTGTATGCTTTTCGTTTGATTGTCAATATGAATGCTTTTTCTGTATTGATTTTGTGGTGCTTTTGTCAGCGTGAAGTTAATTTCAAGAACATTTTACTAGGTTTGGGTGAAATCATACAAATCCCACGCCATGCAAATGTCACAGGATAAGATGAGGTCATTTATCTTATTTACTTCTTGCGGTTATGAAAGTAAACACTGCCCATTCCATACCATATTTTATTCCCATTGAACGATAGCTTGGACCTCATGTTCAGTACTACAATACCAAAACAAGGCAGTTCTCACATCTTCTAGTCATGGAAATATGCCTTGGACCGTACATAAATTCCAATTCAAATTGTTCATTGATTACTTGGAGGATTTAGGTGTGTTTTGGTTATTATTTCTAAAAGTGCTTAGGGTCTCTTATAGCCTGCTTATTGATGATATTGTTTTGTTAGATATGGTTCACCTTTTTCCAGGGTAAATCTAATTATGCCGCTTTTAGGTTGGTCGAGTGGGACTTTAAATTTAGCTTCCTGAAGTGTTTTCTTTTTCTTCTCTTTATTATTATTATTCTTTGTTAATCTTGTTTGATTTCCATTAGATCTATTCCACGATTGTGGGTGATTGATGTTAGCTTTTGATGGAACCAATATCTTAATTCTCAGTAACTATGTGCTCTTAGTTTTTCTTTTCTATTATTGTAGTTTCCATATTGATCATCATAAGTAAATTGACTTTGCATGTTGTCAATGGGTAGGTTTCTTATGTATAAAATTGAAGCTGCTTCTTATTTCATGCACTAGTTATTCCTCATGTATTTCTCTTTACTTTCTTTGCTTTGTATAAAGCATTTCACAACTATACGCTTAGCATTAGTATTAAGAAGAGGCTTGTCTTTTGTTTGCATGCCTAGTGTTCATACTATTGAACTTAAAAGGGTCAAGTGCAAGAATGTTGAATGAAATTCTATTAATGTGTCCCTTTACTAGGGATTGTTTCAAATCGTTTATATTTTGGTTATCTTGTATATTAGGAATTAATTTTTAATTGATGGCATTTAAAATCAAAATTTGTTGAATACCTGAGACGTTTTCATATGTTCACTCAAAATTCAAAATGACCGCTCAAATTTGGGCTATAGATGTATGAGTTAGTTCTGTCCTTGCCGAAAATTAGGTTACATTAATTCAATCATAATCTTGTGGCAAAAAAAGGAGGGATAAAGGAGTGAAACTAATTTTGTTACATTGTTTTTCAGATTCTGAATCATGGCTCCATCCTCATTAAATCCAGATTTGCTTTATAACAATTCTTGTGAAAGTTATTGTTTTGAACATCCGTGTTTATAATATTTATAGTGATCAATTCATGACTTTTTACTTTTTAAATTTTAACAAGACACCATGTATTGTGATCTTCCAATCAATGAAACTGAATTCATTGGCTGATATTTTCAAAGATCAAACCGCATATGTCTGTGAGAAGAGAGATGGATGGTTAGATTGAGAGAGAGAGAGAGAGAGAGAGAGAGAGAGAGAGCTGTGCTAGTATTGTATGCTGTTTTTGCTGTATTTAAGATCTGTTTAGTACCTCTGTCTGCATTGATTTCTTTACTCTTTTCCATAAAACTACCCCTTAATGTGGTATGTGAGATAGGAAAAGCATGAAAGGGAGAAAGGTATGAGAATACGGTTTGTTTAGAGATGCATGTAAATCATTCATCTAATAGTATTTCACCTATCCCTGATGTAGTGCAAAGCTTGCACTTCCAGCCCCAGAGGACAAGAATTCAGAACCCTCATCTTCTTTTGATGCTCCAGTAAGTAAGTGTGGTCCTGTCCATCAAACACCGCTTCTTCCATATGCAACAATGGAGCTTTCTGCCGAAGAGTTGTTTCATGATAATTGTTTTCCCATTATTACGGAACCACCTTCTCCACCAAATGAACCTGTATTAGAAACTGACATAGAGGACGCATTCATTGAAGATCTTGATGAAATTCCTACAATAAAGCTTGATATTGGGAAATTTGCAGAGAATTTGCAAAATATTATGTCAGAAAATGTTATGGAGATTAGTGATAATGAAATGTCAAAAGCTTTAGTCAAGTTAACTGCTGAGGCTGCTTCTGTCCCAGTGCGTAAGTTAAAGAACGTGAGCGGTCTTCGCACTGAACATCAAGTGTATGCATCTACAAATTGCTTCTTTTTTCTTTTTAAATATCTTGACATACTTTAAGCTGACATGTGTGGCTTCATTTCACCTTTCAGATATGAGCTTCCGAATTCTCACCCTCTTCTGAAAGAGGTTTGCTTTAATTCTTTACCATGTAATCTTAATATTAGTCAGGGACTATTAGTTTTTATGATATTATAAAATGATGTAAGCCTCATTGAGGGGATAACCATTTGTTTTATTGATGAAATACACATGGAAATCCTTTTACAGATGGATCTGAGAGAGTCTGATGATCCAAGCCCATATCTCCTTGCCATATGGTTTCCAGGTACCGAAACTTAATCAATCCATGAAATTAAATGTTTATGGATCATACTTTGCTATTCATTGTTCTTTTTGTTTGATGCAAAATGACAGGAGAAACTGCACAGTCAACAGAACAACCACAATCATGCTGTAAATCACAAGAGTTGGGTCAACTCTGTCGAATGGAGACATGCTTTGCTTGCAATAACGTCAGAGAATTAAATGCTCAAACTGTCAGAGGCACACTTTTGGTAACTAAAACACTGGCATGAGGTTATTGTATACATAAAAGATTAAACAATATATGTGATCACAGGGATAGCTTATAAAGGATTTAAGTTATTATGTGAAGTTTAAGATTAGAGAAACAGAAATACCTTGTCTGATTCATCCTTTAAGTCTGTATTTACCAAGTTATGCTCTTTGAAAGTGCTTATCACATTGGCAATTAAGTCTATTTTGCAGCTTTCTGAAAGATAAAAAGAGTTTAAGGGTTAAGTAGTGTCGAGGAAAGGAGAATTCTTCAATTCTAATGATTGGGCTCTCACTATTTATAAACAATGAAAGTATGATATAGTAAAGATAGTCTACAATATATTTAATTTGTCCAACGTAAATAAAATACTATTTTGACAAGCCCCCTCAAGTTGGAGCTAAGATATCATGCAACTTCAACTTGTTATAAAGAGTAGTAAAATATTAAAAAGCCAAGGGCTTTGTGAGGATGTCAGCAGGTGTTCCTTGGAGCTAATATGAGGTGCAACAATCTTCCTTGTGAGCGCAACATTTCTAATAAAATGATAATCAACCTTTATATTACCCAGTTCTTTCATAAAACACATTATTGCTAGTAATGTAGATTATGGTCTTTTTATTATAATGTAGAACCATTGGCTTTTTTACCCACATCATTTCACAAGATGAATAAGTTATAGGCTTTAGTACTAGACCCTGTAGCTACATTTTATTTTTTGTGTTTTTAAGCTAATAAGTTTCTTCTAATAAATATACAGAAATTAGTAATAGATTTTCTATCGACTATACATCCTACATAATCAGCATCACCATTTGCTTGAATATCTAGGTTGTCTGTATTTTAAGACAATATCCACTTTCCTGGATTTTTTTTGATATATTTCAGAATCCTAATAATGCATCTCAATGTTACTATTTAGGGTTTTTCGTATGGTAGTTAACAATCCCGACAACAAAAGAATTATCAAGTCTTATGACAATCAAATTAATCAACTTACAAGTAGTCTCGTGTAGGTAGAAACATCTTTTAAGATGTTTTCTATCATTTGAGATGGAGGTAGAGTCCATGGGGGAATAAGCAGGACTATAACTAGGAAGCCCACTCCCATCAAACAGATTGTCAAACTTCCTTTGAGAAAAGCAACCTCTTCTTTGTCATCAGCAATTTCAATACTGAGGAAGCAGTTAGGTTAGCCTAGATTTTTGGTAATAAAGTGAAGTTCAAGATGAGATTTAAATTTAAGGATAGTAGACTGATCTCTCCCAATCAACAAAATATCATCCACATATGTAACTAAAATGACTGTCCGAACTGAATGTGTTGAATACAATAGAATAATCAATGGTGTTGCTTTTGTGACAAATTTGAAAAGCTACTTTGCTGAATTTTTTGAATCAAACCCTCAAATTTATTTTAGAACACACACGTGCACGCATATATATTTCTTTCTAAAGCTTGCAAACCTAAGTCTCCTCTCGTGCAATGCTTCATGAACACATATTTAGAAAGTTCTCCATAGAGAAAAAGCATTACTTACATCCATTTGTAACGTGTTCTAGTTTTGATTAATTGCAACAAAAAGGAGCAAGTGAACAAAAGTTAAGCACATAACAAAGAGGTCCCAAAGTAGTACACACTATACATCTGAGTAAGCCCTTTCACTACAAGTCTAGCATTGTAGCAATCTATATTTCAGTCAGAGTTAAAATGCAAGGTGCACACCTATTTACAAGGAACCCAACGCACACCAGAAGGAGTAGCAATATTCTATGTGCTATGAGAAATAAGAGTAGATATCTCAGTACCCATATTTGCCTTCTATTTAGGGATTAAAAGAGCCTCATTAAGATCTGAAAATAGAAACATAAGACAGAAATAAGGAAAAATAGCAAAAGGATGGAAATTATAGTCAAATGTCAAGTGAGAATACAAAAGATGGGATGTGCTATGTTTACTTTTATGTAAAGCAATGGGAAGATCTAATGAAGAGGTATCCTTGACGGTAGTAGGAACAAGAGATCCTCCAATTGATTAGATGCTAGCATTCGTGTCGTGGCATGTAGATGCTTCCATCCATGATAAACCTGTAAGGGGTGGGTAGGAACAACTAGAGCTAGTGGAGACAATTGCATAGAAGGATTAATCTGAGTTGATGATTTTCGATTAAAATAAGATGTAAGTTCAAAGAATATAACATCCACAGACACCTGAAGATGTCGAGCCTCAGGGATATAACAGCGGAAGCCCTTCTATGTCCTGAAATATCTTAACAACTATAACGATCACTCTTGGTGATAATTTGTCAAGATTTGGACAAAATGAGTATACAAAATGAAAACATCCAAAGATTATAGGAGTCATGTGGAAAGGAGATGTGTAGGCTGGATATAACACAAAATGGAGATCCATTCCCTAGGTCACGGCTAAGAGATTGATTGGAAGACATGCAGTTACATTGGAAGACATGCAGGTACAAGTAACATTAAGCAAATGACAATGCTTGATTCAACGATGTCATTTTGCTCAAATTTGTAGGCACATAATATTTGCTAAATGATCTCATTCGCAGAGGAAATGGAGGTAATAAGAAGACTACATATACTCTGGATTATTATTATTGTAAATTTTTTTTTTAATTCTATAAGTATGAAGAACTCTAAAGAGGAGGAGTAAACCTAATTTTTGCTTTTTGATAAAACATTTGGAAAACAAATGGAACTTCATATCTAAACTATAAAAGACATAGTTATGTCATTTAAGTGTATTTATGAACAAAACTAATAAAATATAGAAATTCTAAATGACTTATTATAGGACTCAGACCGCAAATGTGAAAATGCACTATGTCAAAATGTGTCGAATTCATATGCCTTACTCAAACTTTGAATCGAATGAAATAAAAAGATTTGTTGATGTGAGACATTAGGAGAAAGATAGCGCAGGTGACATTGTCACTAGTAGACGTAAATATGGAAGCTTGAGTAGAGACAGAAGAACTCAATTTAGAAAGGTAGTACATTTCATTAGCTTGATCATTGCCACAAATCCTCCACTATAGAACATAGCATTAGATAGGTTGAGAAAATAAGAAAGAGAAATGGACTCATTTCCACTTATAGGGGAAAAAGAACCATTAACAAGTGTAATTAGATGTAGAGAAGACTGAGCAAGAGAGGAGAATAGTTGCCTATTACCAAACATATATGAAGAAGTTCTAGAATTCAAAATCCAACCTTTAGCTGAATGTGCCGCAATAACAAATCCTGAACAAGTGACATGCAATGAACACTCAATATCTTGGGACATAAGAATCAAGTGATCATAATGCTCTTGAGGGAAAGGAATAAAGTATACATATGCTAATAAAGTATGTGGCGGAGTAGACATATGTTGAGTACATGAGAGGTAGCTAATCTTCATATTGTACTTGAAAGTAAGAGGTGTTGATGAGTTCATTGTAGTAGGCTGAAAGAGAGGAGTTTTGAATTGTGAGAAATCTAAGTGGCGGGAGAGTCACTGGAGAGGCTAGGGAGAGAGGCACTTAGGTCTTGTTTGGTTGAAGGCCATTTTGGCCGTACATAAACTTCAATATAAAAAATTCACGTAATTTTTTATTATTATTATTTTTAATAAAATGGTTGGAGGTCATTGAATCATTTTGGCAAATGGCCTAGCCTTTAATCAAATAAGGGCTTAAAGTTTTGCAGTTTTGAGGGGGTAAGGTGATGTTAGGAGTTGTAATTAAGGGAAGAGCAAGGGCTGAAGCAGAGAAGGCAAAACAATGGCTCACAAAGAGCTTGAGTGTGTGCGTTTCGAGCATGACATTTACATGCACACTAGTCGCATTCGGTGGCGTGCGTGCGGGTCACAAAAGGCAGAGTGAGAGTAGCGCCCAAGGGAGAGGAGTCAACTTGGTTGGAGTTGCTATGACTAGGGAGGGGGATGAGCATAAGGCCGGCAATGGCACAAGTACAACAGACAATGGACATGGTGAGGTGGAGCTGGCATATATTAGGGTTAGGATGGATGCTCCGATACCATGTGGAGGAAAATAGAATTCTTCTATTCTAATGAAATGGCTCTCACGATTTATAAATAGTGAGAGTTTGATGCAGATCGCCTACAAAATATTTAGACTTGTTTAACATAAATAGAATACTATTCTATACATATATGCTTTGTCAAGGTCTATTGATCTTTCAGTTTTTTTTTTTTAATCAGATAGATCAAATATCAATCTCCTTATATTTTTCTTAGTCATACTCAAACTTGTATGTTCTTTCAAATAGAAAGATTTCATCAATCTTGCCATGCACAATTTTGGTTCGCACATGTTGGGCACCATTGGGGCTGGCATTCATCTTTAGGACTTTTAACTTACCCAATGATGGCACGAATTTTAGTTTAGCAAGCAACACAATATCCTAGTGAAGGCGTCAAAATTACTCAAGTGAGTAAACTTGGAATTATTTCAATTATTGCAATGTGTATGCATTTGGTGATAAATGACAACTTGTTATTTGATAGAGCACAATAGAAATAAAAGATTCATGTAGTTGACCTCACCTAGTGAGATAAAGGCTTGGTTGTTATTGTTGTATTGCAATGTGTATGTATTTACACTTATGTAAATGTATACAAGTAACCAAATTATTTGTTAAGTAACCGAACTTTTTTACATGTATCATAGTGAGGGTATTGAAAGAATTTTATGCATAGTTCTTAATGTCCATAAAATGTTGATACACATTTAGTTCAGGATTTGAGATCGGTAGCTCTGCTCAGATGAACTTGAAAATTGGCATGAAATCAGTTAGCTTTTAATCTGGCTTGAACGAACTCGATGCAATGCCAACCCTGGGCAGCATTAGGATTGCTACTAATAAGTTTTTCTTTTCTAAATGATGAGGTATCAGTTGCATACATTATAGCTTATTTGGAATAATCAATTGGCACAGATACCATGTCGAACTGCAATGAGAGGAAGATTTCCACTAAATGGTACTTATTTCCAAATTAATGAGGTAATCATGTGCCAAAAATATTCGAAGATTAAAATTTTGATGATTTGTTTCACACCTAACAGGGCACTTCATCACTCATCATATCCTGCGTTTTGTTCGTAATGTAAGCCCTTCTATGTAGGTTTTTGCTGATCATGCTTCAAGTCGAAATCCAATTCATGTTCCGAGATCTTGGCTATGGAATCTGCCAAGAAGAACTGTGTACTTCGGCACTTCGGTAGCAGCTATATTTAGAGGCAATGAAATTATTCATGTCTTAATTTTGCAGAAGTTTCTTTTTTCTACTCTTTTATATCAAATTATTGACATGTGACTGTTTAATATCTCAGGTTTCACGGCCATTGAACCTATTCAGTATTGCTTCTCAAAAGGTACTAGAAAAAATTATTAATATTACTATTTTAAATTTGGCCTTTTTTTTTACATCTCATGATCTGCAATGTTTTGGATCCTATCGCAATGCTGGATAACAGACTCACATCGTCTTTTTCTTTGGAGCATTTTTCATTTATGCTGTCTTGATCGCGAATAAAGTCCACAAAATTGAACTCTATAAAACAATAGTTTACGTCTCACTTCGTTAAATTCAGCATTCATACATATATAATGTGTGTATATTATACATTTCTCGTGCTGAGAATAGGCAAAAGAAACAAGGGGCTGCTTATTCTTTCTCAAAGAAGAACGAAAGCACAAAGCCTACTCAGGAAAACCATCTCTTTCGGCTTTTTCAGTCCATCTCCAGGCAAATTATCACGTAATTGAAAGAACTCATGTGGAAAGATATGATCATTATAATTTACATTTATGATCAAACTAATCATATTCTAAGTATTGACCCATGCATAGGCTTAGGACAACCAACATATAATCTAATCTTCCGTGTTCCTCATTTTCGAGGCACTCTTTTGTCGGATGCAACTAATAAAATTATCGATAACTATTACCCAAACTCGATCCTAATTCCAAAATGCGGAACAAGCCAAACTTTTATCCCACACTCGTCTTTGCCTTGCAGGTTTCATTTGCGTGAGAGGCTTCGATAGGGAAACAAGGGAGCCGAAGCCTCTTTATGCAAGACTGCATTTGCCTAAAAGTAAGGCACCCAACAGCAAGAAGACTGGTGCGAGAGAGGAGGAATAATGAGGGATTAATGGGTATTCTTAACTCATTAGTTCCTTGTAGCAAGGGAAATGGCAAGTGATTAGTAGCTAAATTTAATTCGTTTTATCTTTAAATTTGCTTTCCATGCCTTAACCTGTACAGGTTTTATGCGATTTCATTGTAAGGCTATGTTTATATGTAATTAATCACTCGTATTTGTATTGATTATGATATATTTTTATTCAGAATACGTCTTTTTGTTGGTATAAGTCGTGTACCGTACGTAAATCTGTATTTTCTTTTGTTGTTTCAATAGTTTCGTTATGCTTGACAATTTGTTTTTGAGATAATTACCTACATGCCACATAATTTAATTTTATTTGTCTTACCCATCTATTCTTAGTTAATTACGCTATGCATAAGTAAAACATTATAAAATCTCACATACACATATTTTAATTTATTTCTATTATAATGAGTAATCATAATTTTTCAATAACTTAATTATAGTTATATTACAAAAAATCTGAGCCAGTCGTCATATTATTTTAAGGATATTTAAATATATTTTGAGTGAAAATTTTAAAACCTTAATGTTTAGGTGGCGGCAAAGGAATGAGACATCTGCGATATGAATTGATTTTAGGATAAAATTAGTACTTTAGTGTGGTATTGAGGAAGAGAAAAATATGTATTATTAAAAGTAAAAATATAATTTTAATAATTTATTAGCAGTATTTTTTTTTCAAATAGATTTTAATTAAGTTTTAACTTAAATGTGTGTGTGTAAGATTTTGTAATATTTTGAGTGTGTATAGCATAATTAATTAAGAATGGATGGGTGATGTATAAATAAAATTAAATTGTGTAGTTAATTAATCATCTTCTCTCCTCTTCTTCTCCTTCTACTTTTAATTCAAAATATTAATTCATATATTTTAAATTATTTTAATACTAAAAAGTAAATTATTTGTAAATTTTATATTTTAATATTATTTATTTGATAAATTAATTGTATATAAAATTTACTTTAAATTTAATGTAATAAGCAATCATCATACATAATAGGGTGAGTTCATAAAATTATATTAATAATTTAATTTATATATTTTTTAAAAATATTAAATAAAATGTACGTAATTATCTATATAATATTTTATTTTTAATAATAAAATTTATAATTTTTTTAATTAAAATGTTATATATGACGTAATGTAAGATGAAAAATAAGTTTCTGTACTAAAATTTATCCAAAATATAATAGAAAATTAATATTTTAGTGATGATAGAAATTTCATTTACCAAGGGAGCCATTAGTTTCGAAGAAATAATAAATCTGGCAGTCGCGGATTTCTTTGCTTAAATAAAACTTAAAAGTTTTAAATTTAAATTTAAATTAATTTACTTCGTTTATCTTAAATTAAAATTCATTAACTTTTATATAAAAAAAATCATTAACTTTAAATCCAAAGGTCAGCAAAATATCTGAAATTTAAAATTCGCTTAAAAATTATTTGTATTTTACTAGATTTGAATTTAATTTAATTTTTTTTAATTTACTCAAAATAAAATTATTTTAAATTATAATTGAATCGATATAGTATAATAATATATATATACAAAATTTTACATATATATTAATATTATATATATATGATTAAGCCATAAAAGATATATATTTAAAAAATCTAGGTACTTTAAATACATAATATATATTAAATTTAATTTTAAAAAATCACATATAATATATAGTGATGTTTGTCTGACTCAGTGAACAAGGAGTGTAAAAATATGTGGGACCAGCTTCAAGCCACACACGCCGCCAGATGAATTTCTGGTATTCGAGGGGTTAATTAAAAATAAATAAATAAATTTTAGCTCCTTTCCATTTAAAACTTAATTTAAAATCAAATATAAAAGAAAATATAAATTCTCACTTGATTTAATTTGTTATTTTAAAATTACTCAGTAAGTATTTTATTTTAATAATTTATATTTTTGAAATTAATATATTTAGATATAGTACTTTCTTTTAACATAATTTTTTTCTTCAATTAAATGAAATTTATTATTTTAAATAAATTTAATTAATGAAATTTGTTATTTAAATAAATTAGAACTTTAATTATCTTATTTTATTTTATATTCAATTAATTTTTTATAAATATATTACCCAATTTTTACTTTAAATAATAACTTTTATTTTATAATATAAATTATAAGTTATTTTTATTTTTTGAAACTATTTGATATTTATTTAACATAAAATAAAATGAGAGTACAATTACATTTAAAAATTTATAATTTTATTAAATTGAAATATTTTTAATTAATTAAATTAAATTTTTTAATTGTTTTTTAGGAAGAAGTCGTCTGAGCATCATTCGAAACATGCTATTTTTGTTATTTTTTTTTTAATTATACTTATATTATTATTAATTAATTAAAAATATTTCAATTTAAAAAATCATCGTAAATTTTAACCTAAAGAAATCAAAATCTTTAATCGCCAACCAAAAGCCATACCTTTCGGAGCCCCGTGAAATAATCGAAAGCGCTACCGTCGCATGTGCGAGAGGAGGATTCGGCGGCGAAATTGCTCTGTGTTCGTTCGTGAGATGGCATCGCCGGCGACGGCGCCCAAGCGCTGGTGACCTCCCTGCTGTTTTGTGCGATGGAATCAGCCGCCGACGTCCGGTTCTTTCCGCGCGGTTTGCTGTCGGTTCTGTTAGAAGGTAACCTGCTGTAGCTATTAATTGCATTGTATTTTTATGTTCTACGATCCAATTGCACTTTGAATAGTCCAATCAGCATCGAATCAGCCATAGGTGCAGAACACAGTTGGTTTGCATTCATCGTCAGACATAGAGGACAATGGGAACTAGTTAAACCTAACACTGTTTGGGGTATAATGGTGGGAAGCAAGCAAATATCGGAAGACCAAAAAGATTCTTCCATTGTTTCATTTCTGGGTCCAGTGGATTTTTTGGGTACGAGAAGAAGCCCCATCAAATAGAGATTTTTCTTTTGATAGATTGTTATTATAAAATATAAGGATTGCTCCTATAAGCAGTTAGAAGTCAAAATAGGTGTGAAACATTCCTGTAATGATAAACTGATTGTATTTGATAAACAACACATTTGCTAAAATACATTTTCTGAAAGAAAAAATTAACTTTATTCATTATGAGAATTCAGCCAGTAACTCTATTTTCTGAAACTAAATCATATAAAGTACAATACTTATATGAGCTAACTCAACATCATACTTTGAATTACTAAGTATAACAAGAACAAGATTATAAGATCCTCTAGTTCCTTTTGGTTCTTCATGAGCTTTTCCTCAACTGTTGCAAGTTGATGCTCGATATAGACAACTATCATGTGCATGTTTGTAGGGGTCAAAGTAATACATAGTATCTTTTGCCTTCATTTTCTCCTTTTTGGCATGTTAAATAATGCGTTGTAAAATACATTTATAGTGGATAGGCCATATCGATGAATCATCATACTTGAAGAATTGTCATAGCTAGCACTTTTTTTTTTTTTGTTTTTTATAACAAGAATAAAAATCTCAAAATCCTAAGCTTAGGAAACAATGAGAAGATATGACCATAATAACATTTGTGGGTTTATCAAAAAAAAAAAAGAGCATCTGTGGGAACCAACAGTCGTGAAACTGTGATTGAGATGCTCGCGGCCGAAGAGAGCTGAAAGTGATCATCTAGTGATGTTTCAGAAAAAGAAAAGAAACAGCTCTTGGTAGACGTCTGAGTTTAGCGAGAGAGACACAAGGGTGAATTGTCTCATATCGAAATGTGAAGAGTTTTTGGGCTTGAATTTAGTCTCCCAATTTAGATATGAAACAATTAATTTATTATTATTATTTATTTTTATAATGAAGTAACTATTTTGATCATGCATATAACCAAAATAGTACATGGGTCATACTGACAAAGTATTCATTCACAAGTCTATTCATCAACAATATATACATAGCATAAAACACTTGTTAAATTTCTATTTCTATTTGTTGAAAAATTTAAATTGGGCTCATTTTTCTACCTCTTCTCTTAGCCCTTGTTTGATTGGGTATGTTTCTGGGATAGTTTGAATTATTTTAGGGATAGATAAAGCAAAAAATTATTTTAATATTGTGATATGAAATAAATTTATTTTACTATTATGAATTATATTAGATAAAAAATAAAGTTGATTTTTTTTTAAATTTGTGTATAATGTAAAATAAGGTTGATTTTGAATGTAGTGATTTATATAGGATATGGAATAAAATTAATTTTTAATGTAAGATATGACAAAATATAAAAAATCAGTGAATTGTTGTTAGGATGGAATTAGAGTGTTTTGTGTCCTTTACCAAACAAGGCCTTAGCATTACTAATTTTGATTGAATCTTATTTGGTTTGAGGTTTTTTTTTTACAAGAGAAAAAATATTTTATTTTTTAAGTTTAATAAAAAAAAATTATTTAATATTAAAAAGTGTATAAGACGTGAAATAAACTAATTCTACTATTCTTATTTATATTGAATATGAAATAAAATTAATTTTGTTAGTTAGAACTAATAAGACTTTACGTGACAGAATTTAATTTGGGATTTAAAATTTTGAGCTGATTTGGACCTAAAAAGAATAATTTTGGACCTACTTATAAAGATATAAAAGTTGGGAGACTAAATTGCAATGTTTCTCTTTTTTTTTAAAAAAAATATAAGGATGGCTGCTTGCAGCCACCGCTTTTCTCTTTTCCCTTGCTGCCGCGTGGAAGGAATAAAAAAAATGGAAAAGGGAAAGGAATTAAGGCAGCCTCTGTTTGTTAACTGCCTCTGCTCGTGCTTTCCTTCCGCCTTCTTCCGCGCCAACCCCAGCAAGCAACAGTAGCGGAAGCTGCTGGGAATAGAAAAAAGAAAAGAAAATGAAAGAAGGAGAAGAAGAAGAAAAAGGAGGAGGAAGAGGAAGAAAAGGAAAGCTAAAGAGAGAATTTCAAGCTTTGTTTAACGGTATAATCAGTAGATAATTCTTTCCTTAAAGTTGATGTGAATTATTATTATGTTGTGATTATAATTTAGCGTTACGAGTATATGAAAATTGTGATATTAAGCCAAGAATTCTGTTAATTGGCCATAGAAATGAGATGAATTTGATGATCTGTGAGGTGATGTGGTACTAATGAATATTTGTATACCAAGAACCAACGAGGGCGAAAAGTTTTCTATATATGTGTTATTCCGACGAGAGCGGGGAGTGTACGCCGAGTGATGTCCTAAAATGGAATCTTCAATGCAAGGTGCGGCTTCTGCCAAGGCTTCTAGGATAACAAGCTGTAAGGACTTTTGTCAGGCTTCTAAGTGAAGGGGTATGAAAATGATAGATCCACATCACTAAACAGAATAATGTTATGATATTATGAAATTAAATGATTTCAAGATCATGAAAATTATGATGATAATTTTAATGTAAGGCATGTTGTGCAAATTTGTTTATGTGTATAATTATTGAATATTCCATGATGTTACTTGTGTCATTTTGTTATGATATTTGAACATATTTTGAATAATCATATTATATGTCGGATATTATTTTACCTATTGAGTTTGTATTAACAACTTCTGCCATTTTTGGTGGCAGGTACTGCATTAGAATGATCACAGGACATTGTGTGAGGTATCGAAGGTTGCGGCAGGAAATAGATGTAAAATGTTTCTATGTATAATCCCCCCATGATTTAAGTCAGTTGTCTCTGTGTCCCGAAATGGGGACGTCACTGCATATCTAAAGTATACATTAAAAAATCTAAATATGTATATTTATATTTATACGAGTTAATTATAAGTTGAATTGATTACATTTCAAACTAGTTGACTTCGAGTAATATGAAAATGGAGTCATTTCAAATTAATTATCGTCAATTTTCGAGATATTTTCGAACAAAATTGCCAGCCATGAATTATATTCTCAGTCGAAATTAATTTGTTGAAAGCACTGGGAGATCATTGATTAGGGGAATTATGCTAGTTGGTGTTGGATTGAAAAGTTTACAAATCATTAACAAACTAATTGAACACTGATAACATATAACAAAAAATAAATAAAGAGATGAGAAAAGCCCTCAATATTTACCACATGACTTACACCATATTAAGAGTTTAATTTTTTATTCTTCACTGAATAAATTTATTTTATAGTTAAATGTTAGACATCTATGAATATTTGAAGTTTCTGCTTTATTGATAAATCGCTGACCTTTGCTTTTCATACTTTCCCACCCTGGATTCCTTGCTAGTTTGTGAGGACAAGATGATCTTTGGAAATTGTGGGGTTCCACCATCGTTATTCCGATACCGCTTCATCTTGATCCGTTTCAAACCCTTCTCAAACAGCTCTCAAACTGGCTGTAGTGGCAGTAGCCCTGGTTCCGATAAGCAACTATCAGTGGCAGAAGAGGCTGCAGCAAGGGAAGAAGCTTATAGACAGGTCCATAACCTTGATTTCAAGACTGCTGCGAAGATTCTCTTCACTACACCTCCCAAAAGGAAAAAGTTTGGGTAAATCTCTCTCTCTCTCTCTAGCTGTACTGGCCCCCATCTCCCAAACTGTTCATATGGGAAAATTAAAGCATTTAGATTTGGATTTTCCTTGAGAATTACTCTTTCTAGTGCACTTGACTTCCATCTTGTGCAACTATATAACTGTACATGCTATTTATACAGGATATATCGTTATTCATATTAAATAACTGTTCGACATGTAATATATTTTATTAGTGGATTGAGAATTACCCTTTGTAGTGCAGGATTGACTTCCATCTCGTGCAATTATTCTTCACCTGCATGCCTTCTTTAGGTATTTTTTATGAGAAATTAGCTAATTAGCTTAAAGTTG
This sequence comes from Apostasia shenzhenica, assembly GCA_002786265.1. Classification (NCBI taxonomy): domain Eukaryota; kingdom Viridiplantae; phylum Streptophyta; class Magnoliopsida; order Asparagales; family Orchidaceae; genus Apostasia; species Apostasia shenzhenica. The sequence goes on from KZ451980.1 coordinate 6,507,730, forward strand.
AATTTATGATAAGTATCAACTTTAAGTGTGAATTCCTTTTTTTTTGGCAGCTGTTTATTTGGTGGCTCAATATGCACGTTATGAGATTAGAAGAATGGAAGCGGTAATGCTGTAGATTTGATTATTGTCCTGATGGATCTTGATAAGTTGTTTGATTGATTGTTCATTGGCTTGGATTCTTCCATTTATGTTTTGGTTATAGCCCTTGACTTCTTGATAGTGGCAGTAAACTCTTTTGGCCATTTTCCACCTTGCTAATTTGTGGATTGAATGGAAAACAATGTCGATTTTGCGGTTTTCATGAAAGGGCTTCTGTGTGTTTTCATGACACAAAAAGTTGACATGAATCTGTAGTTTTGTTGGAGATCCTTACACGAAAGAGTTATATTGTTTACTATGAAGAAAACATTTATGAGAATGTAACCAATGTAATTGAGAATGAAATAGCCTTTAGAAGTTTGAAGTATAGGTCATGAACATAAGACTTACCAAGATTTTTTATCTGCATCTATGGAACATCACCTCCTAATGTTGGATATTAATTTTCATGGATCAATCAGTAGTTATACATTTCCAAAAAATCATGCAACTCAATTTACCTTTGTGGAATCCATGATTATAATATGTATTTTATCAGAAGTCTTAGACTGTAAATGCAGATGTATTGTAATCAAAAGGTACTGCACAATGTTTGCTTAGTTTATGTATATATGTGATATACTGATATAGTTCTTTCGCTGCAGTTTAAAAATAAATGACTACCTTCTGGATGTGTAAGTGTGATTTATTTGGATGAATTCAACTTCACATAAGACAAATCGTTGTACTTGCGTTCTGCATTATCATTTACGGGAATTTGCGGTCTAATAATGTGATTGAATATGTTTATATAATTTACTTGCTTGATTTGATATCATCATATCAGATTGATAGCACTGTATTTGATTGAACACTAAAGCATCAAGTTTGGATTTGGAAATAACCATGTCCAATGATGTTATAACCAAATCAAATACGCCATCAACAATATTACATGTGGAAAGGGCTCGACTTCGTAAAGCTGAAATTCTTTAGGTGGGAGTCTTCAGGTGTTGCCAAACTTTTGTGGATAATTCTTTTCGCAAGATACAAAATTGGATGTGGAAGTTAAATAAATTTTATTTTCATAGGAACTTTACGAAGATACCATCTTAAAGAACTGAAAATAAGTTGAAACAGATTTACAGTACCTTATCACTTACCTCCTTTTCATGTGCTCTGATACTGGCTCTGTTTCTGCCATTTTCTCTTCATGTAACGTCTCAGGAAACTCTTGCATCTCTATTACCTAAACATTAATGTACTATATTCGAAGATCCAAAAACTGATATTTGAAATCTTCAAAAAAACTGATATTTGCAACCTTCTCTTAGGAAGCAGAGCAGAAAAAGATTCAGGCTGAAGAACTGAAAGCAAAGGAAATTGAATCAGATCCCAACAAAGAAGGATCCGAGACCGAGCTAGGAAAGGTTAAGGTTAGGCTTGATGCACTGGAGGAGGCTGTAAAAGAGATAGTAGATGTCAACAAGAAGAAAGTTATTCCTAGTGATTCATCCAGTAATCAAGAAGTGCCGCCTTCTGACAAGGGTTCGCATGCCATCCCTACGGACAATGGTAAGATTCAGAATAAAAATACTGACAAGATTGAAACAGCCTCAAGTCCAGAAGGCTAAGAAGTGAAGCTGTATGCAAGTTTACTAGCATAACATCATTGAAGTAAGTGGTCATAGTTTATTATTGATCTTTGTTAAATGTCGATGTCTTCTGATGCTCAAGTCAAGCCTAGAAAAAAAGGAAGAACGGTCTGAAGAAAAAGCTACTGGTAGCTTGAAATGAAGCCTTACAAGTCTGGAAGGTTGGGTTGAATTAAGTCTTGAAACAGTCTGAGAATCAAAACCACACATTAAAGTGTTGAGCGTTGTCTAACAAAACAAAAAAAAATTGTTGTGTTGAGCTTAGATTCTTCAGGAACTACATTTAGTTTTGTTGAATTAATGTCATGTGTTAAGTAACCTGATGTTGAAAGGAATAGTTGCTTAATTGCCCTCTTGTGATTAGTGTCAATCTAGAAAAAAAGTATGTTGTTACTTGTTATGCAAGAGTAAGGCCTCAAATTTAAACTCGGGGGTGGGTTTTTCTCATATGATAAAATTCTCATATTTACTTATTAAACACCCTAAAGTCAAATATTATGCGATATATACTCATAGAGTTAACTTTTACATCTGCTTCTGTTAGATCCCGTTTGAGTAAAACATACATAAGTTATGCCACCTCAAGTTCTTGCCTACACAGGTCAATCGACTTAGGAGAGCTGAAGATCACGAAAAAAACTCAAGACGCCTCAGTTGCGACCGCAAAGCTAAAGACCACCGCTCTTAGGTTCTAATATAATGACATGTAACGGAATATTTCATGAAGTTAATAGATTCAAACAGTTTTTTGAACTATTTTGCTGCTTATTAAATTAGAATAGACGTACATCACGTAATATTTAAGATTAGAGCATCTAATATTTAAAATCCCTTTATTGATTCTTTAATTATTCTCCATTGCAGTGCCAATGACCTTCGTTCGAACATTATGCCCAGGTGTTACTAGGACTTGGTTTTGTTTCATGTCTCTATTAGTTTGACTGCTGATGAGTGAACTGGATCAAGTGATGTAAGTGGTGACAGATAGTTTATGCATGCTTTTTATGTGAGGCTTGGTTTATATTTTTGTAGAAGAATTTGCTATCCTTCTCTCATGTTTTAAAGAAACTTCTTGTTAGGCAATAAATATTTCTGTTTCTGTTCTAAATTTGATTGTTTTAGCTCTGTGAAAAACTGATTTTTTTTTCCTTTTTGTGAAATAAAACAAAAAAGTTGTGTAATAGCTTAAAAAAGTTTGTGGGGGCTAATGATATATTTTGATTGTTGCACTTTTAATTTGGAGACTTTGGTGTTTGGCCCTGTTTGGCGTGAGAACCAAATCAGGACCAAAATAATATTAATTTAAAAAACAACAATAATAATAATAAATATTTTTTTTAATCATTCTACACAAATTTTAATATAAAAAAAATTATTTTACTTCATATACTTAATAATTTTTAATAAAAAATTAACTTTATTTTACATCCTAGACCAAAATACTCCATTCGAATATTTTGGTTTAGAATGTGAAATAAAGTATATATTTTTATTAAAAATTATTGAGTATGTGAAGTAAAATAATATTTTTTTATATTAAAATTTGTGTAAAATGATTAAAAAATTTATTTATTATTATTATTGTTGTTTTTTAAATTAGTATTATTTTGGTCTTGATTTGGTCCTCACGCCAAACAAGGTTCTAGGGTTTAGAGTTTAGGGTTTAAGGTTTACGTCTAGAAATGATTTTGTATATTGCTTGAGCAGTAAATATTCAAGCTATTACAGCTTCTAATTTTTACATGTGAATTCATCTTTTACTTTTCTATGCTTTAAAAATAAAATTATGTACCGATGGTAGGAAATCGATCGAGGGGATGTTCCTTCGCCCCAACTTGACATCTTTTGAAAAAACATAAAATGATACGAAATGAACGATCTTATTAGCGCTTCTATATATATATGTGTAACTCTTATGTTTTTTAGAAGCAAATATTGCGTCAATAAAATGAGCCAAAGGGTCTTGTCGGTCGACTCTTGCAATGGCTCTCTATGAATGTTAGCAATAATGGAAGCGAAGTTTTCTTTTAATCATATGCTATCGCATTGATATAACTGTTGATGTGCTAACTTCAAGGCCTCCCAAGCACCTTAGCCCTTTGTCCTATTGACCATTTGGGTGTGACCTTAATGCAATTGTTGCCCTATTTAAAAAAAGTGATAATTATCTATATGTTATATAATTTAATTTTATTTATGTCTTACCCATCCATTCTTAGTTAATTACGTTACGTACACTCAAAATATTACAAAATCTTACATACACACATTTGAGTTAAAACTTAATCAAAATTTTGTTGAAAAAAAATATTCTGTTAGTAAATCATTAAAATTATATTTTTACTCTTAATGATATATATTTTTCTCTTTCTCAATACTACACTAAAGCGCTGATTTGTTCTAAAATCAATTCACGTCGCGGATGTCTCCTTCCTTGCCGTCACCTAAACATTAAGATTTTAGAATTTTCACTTAAAATATATTTAAATATTGTTAAAATAATATGATGAACGACTCAGATTTTTTGTAATCTAACTATAGTTAGGTTATTGAAAAATTATGATTACTTATTATAATTAAAATAAGTTAAAATATATGTATGTAAGATTTTATAATATTTTAAGTGTGCATAGCGTAATTAACTAAGAATGGATGGGTAAGGCATAAATAAAATTAAATTATGTGGCATGTAGGTAATTATTCTTTAAAAAAAATACTTCCAAAAAAGATATGTTTTTTTGAAAAAAAAAATATTTGTTTTTTAAATTTAATGAAAAAATTTATTTTAATATTAAAAATATATAAGATTTGAAATGAAATTAATTTTAATATTTATATTTATATTTATATTAAATGTAAAATAAAATTAATTTTATAATTAAAATTTTGTCTTAAAAAAAAAAAAAAAAATTGAACTAAATGTGGCCTTTTAAGTTCACCACAGAGGGGTTGTTTATGATGCTTTAAAAAAAAAAATCCTTCTCCATAAATCGGACGGCTAGAATACAGTCGAAGTTTTCGTTTTATGAAGACGATGGATTGAATCAGGACCAAAATAAACGGCTCCGATGAAGTCGTTTGACTGCTAGAATCGTACTGTCTCCCTCCTTTGCACACAGATCGATGACAACTAGGCCGGCGCAAGTTAAAACTCTCATCCGTCCACGTCCGGTCCTTCTCTCTCCGTTCGGTCCCTCCATTTCAAAATTCCAGACGAGGCCAAGCGGATCGTTGGAGGGGAGAAGCGCATCTCTCTCTGTCGTCGTCGCAGTCCAACTCCCCGGAGATGTCGCTGACTGCTTCTGACTTCGATCTCGGGGTCACCTTTTCTCTGTCACTGACTCACACTCTCTTCCCCTCTACTGATTTTTGTTCCCTTGCGCTGATCGGCTTATGAAACCACAATGCAGGCTTCCGGCCAGCCGGTGTTCGGAATCGGGTGAGGGGATTTCTTCGCTCATGTTCTTTGGTAGCTGCTCGATGGTCTGTATCACGCAGCTCGGTGGTTTCTAGGGTTCTTATGTGATCTTGCAGGGATTACAAATTTGCTGACACTGGAAACTTGGAGCAGTGCGCGAAGTACCTGAATCAGACGTTGGTTACCTTTGGATTTCCTGCCTCACTTGATTTGTTCGCTACAGATCCAGTGGGTCTCAATGATCCGAGCTATTTGCATTTTCGTTTTTGAAAATCAGATTTTCCTAAAGATTATCGATTTTAGGTTTCGATTGCAAGAACGTGCAATTGCATATTCTCTCTGCTGCAGCAGAGGCAGCGTGAAATCGATTTTCGCGAGTCATCAAATGAGCAGAGGCAGAGGTTAGGGTTTCCTGTGCTTTAACTTTGCATTTTCCTGAACCGTACGGTATTAAAAGATATTTCCTTTTAATTGTTTAGTGGAAAGGTGATGTGATGAATGATTTGTTCCTTTAACGTGGGGCAACTTATTGAGATGGCTGGTCAATTCTTCTCAGGGCCAGTGTTTAGAAATTTAATCGGTTAAGGCATTGTTTTAAGTCTGTTGACTACCCAGAATTAAATTCTATGCTCCTGATATCATTCAAAAGGAACTTTTTAGTTTACAATTTTTCCATTCCTGGACAGTGCTTGATTATATCAAGCTTTTCTGATGTAGTGCATTTTGAATTTGTATTGACCCCGGGTCTATTAATATATAATGTTTAAGAACAAGTTCATCTGCTTACATAAAAAAAAAAGAACTCCGAATGCCTTTTAACCATGAGTTCTTTTGATCTATATGGGTATTAAAAGTCAATAAAATTTATTTGAAGTTGGTATCTTTCTGATGTCACATATGAACCTTGTTTCTTTTGAAGTATTGTGCATTACTACAGATAGATGTAATCATGTTTCTGGATCCTTCCTTTAGAAGAGCCTTTTGTGTACTACATCTAGTTGATTCTGTTCTTTTTATGCTTTGTTTCATGTTAATGCCAACTATAGATTACAGTCTGATATATCAAGATTAGAAGGCAAGGTTGAAAGGCTCGAGGCTCAATTATCTGCCAAAGAAAGAGAGCTTGCTACATTAACCCGAACGGTCTGTTTGGAATTTATAGATTTTTGAAGGCATGTTCTAATTTTAAGAATATTTCTTTCTATTGTGACACAATATGGAAATTTGTGTGATTAGGAGGCCAAATCTGCTGCAGCTTTTAAAGCTCACATTGAAAAGCTGCAGAATGAGAAAGATGAATTTCAAAAAATGGTTATTGGACACCAGGTGAAGAATTCCTTCTTGCAGTGCATCTTGTCTTTTTACATATGTTATTTAGTTGATTCATTCATTAGGATTTTTATTTTATTTCTGTGTTGATTACTAACACTTGTTTTATTTATTAATTATAGCAAGCTCGCACACAACAATTGCATGAAATGAGAAAGAAAGAGAAAGATTACATTAAGCTGCAGGTAGTTCTATTGCATGGCGCACCATTTTATAAAACTTAAAATGGATTCTTTTTAGTACAATTACTTCATCTCTTCTTGTTAAATAGAACCTGTTTTAAATCATGATGAATTCAAAGATTGTAAACCTCTGGTAGCATTCTGCAGGAGAGGCTAAATCAAGTTCTAAATGAGAAAAAGAAAGAAAGTCGTTCAGGAATGGAAATTATGAATCTACTCCAGGTATTTTGAGTCATCTAGGTTAATCATTAAGACCCTTTTTGGTATGCGTTTTTTCTTTTTGCTACTATTGGCTTGGAAATTTTTGGCTGGCCTTGAAATATGTATTAGATGAGAAATAAAGTTAATTAGTTCTATTAAATGTTGTGTAGGATGTGAAACAAAATGAATATATTAAAAGTTGTATCGATTATGAAACATAGTTTGTTTAATATATTGTAGTTTGTTTGATGTGATATAAAATTATTATAGGTAAATTGCACCCAAGCTCTCAAGGTTGGGAACACATTATAAATTAGTCTTAACTTTTAAAAAATTTTGATTTTGGTCCTTAAGATTGTAAAAGGGCTATAGTTTTGGTTCCTCTTTCAAAATGTCATATTTTTCGCTAGCCTTTTCTGATAAAAAACATTAAATTTGATCAATTTTTAACTACTAATTTGAATTATTTACATATTTTAAAAGACTATTATGTTCTTCTATCCTCACCCTATTGTAAAAATTTAACAGAAATTTAAAATCTAATTTCTTTTATCTATTATTTTCTTCACTCTAAAAATTTAAAATAAAAAATATTAATATTAATATTTAAAAATTATATACTAAAAAGACAAAACATTAACGATTGAGAATAATTTTATAGCATAATTGTAAAAATTAATAGTTATAACTTAATTGGGACCAAACAATATGCTTTTACAATCAAAAGGACCCAAATCGAGGTTTTTAAAAGGTTGAGAGTAATTTGCAATGCCTTTCTGACCTCAGGGGCCTGAATGCAAGTTACCCTAATTTTTTTTAAATTGGTGATGGGAAAAATATAAAAATTTATTCCAAGAAACAAATCGGGATCTGTTGTTGACTTCCACAGGTGATAGCGCTTTTTGTTCTTCAGATTATCTCCAGTTTTTATTACAGTGGCCAGCCTCAAATAGTTGTTAATTTGTCATTGTGATTAATATGATTGATGGATACAGAAAGAAGGACGTCAGCGTGGGACATGGAATGGAAAGAAGGCTGATGGAGATTTCTATAAAATGATTGTAAGGTACATTATCCTTCCCGATACATGTTGGCATTTTCTTCATTATTTCCATTTTTGACCAGGTTGATGCATATGAAGTAAAGAAGCAAGAACTTATGGCAGAGAATGCTGATTTAAGAGCACTATTGCGTTCAATGCAGGTACCTCTCTATTGACTTATGTTTGTAAGTGTTATCCTAATCATAGTTTCCTCAGACACAAAATACTAGTGTTATGCTTGGTCATTATGAGTATGAAGCCATCATTGTTTAATTGTTAATGAATATAATGCCAAAATTACCGTCTATATAGTGCTCTAGTTTGTCATGGAAGCATTGTGTAATGAGCGCTTTTTTAAATTTGCATATAGTGAACAAAATAAGCCTTTCTCTGATTGCATAGAAGATTCTAAGACTCGATCACAAAAGTGGAAGCTATTTTAATCCTTTTGATTTTTTTTTATTTCTGTGGTTTTCTTGTGAGTAAAAGTGCATTTTAGTCCTTTTTGGATCAATTTTCTTAATTCCATATTGGTGAGCTTCCTAGTCTATTTTTGTATAGTCTGTGCCAGGTCCATCGAAAGTAAAGTTGTGACCCCATATAGTTCATGGTAAGATGGGCACAACTTAATAAGGTGGTAGGGCCTTTGGTTGGGACACCATAAGTGTAGGTTGTCGATTCATTCTCGACATATTCAATCAACGAAGGCTGAGATGTCATTGTTTCATCTTGATCTAGAACAAGTGATGGTCAGAGGAAGATTGAAAAGTTGGTTGCTGCAGATTGATGGTTTGGTTGGTTAGATATTTGGCATATCAAGTTGATATTTATTGATGGGATATTCTCTTCTAGGGTGATTTTGGACCGACCTCACATTGACTACTCAGGGCCATTGATCGACCATTCGGCGATTACACCTCACGTGTTTGAGCCTCTTCAAGGCCAACAACGAGCCCATCCTCAAGCCCTTGTCCCCCATCTTCTGAGTCGTAGTAGCCACCCTTTTTGCATGCATCAAGCGCCTAAGTTCTTGCCCAATTTAGTCCACACTCATCCCACTCCCACACCTAATTTGATTGAACTTGATTCTAATTTAATCATTTGAGGTATGAATTTTTACTTGATTTTGGTCAAGACATAATTTTTTCATTTGGTTTTTTGCTTGAAATTGCTCCACTATGCACTTTGTGATATTATTCAGCGTAAATTCATCTCTATTTGTTTATATCATGAAAACACTGAATCTTGTTCCACGTCTTTTGATTTGGTGAAAAACAAAGTTATCGCCTTAATCTAAGTTAGTAACTTTTCAATCATCATCAATCCTTTTTTGAATTAAGGTCAAAAGGTTAATTTCATGATATTGATTAATTTCTTAATCATCATTAAATTAAATTTTGAAAATAATTTATAATTGACTAAGATTAATTTGTTGACTATACTTTTTGATCTCGGTACATGCATTATCAATCACTTCTCCACATTAGTCTTTATGCAATAGGAAAATGCATGTCAAAAGGGTTAAGGCAAAATTTAATTAGGCTCTATTGGACAAACCTTTGCTATTTAGGAGTGAACGTTGAGAAGTTAAGTGACAATATTAATAAGATTTGAGATGTAGATGCACAGATGGATGATTGGTCACATTAGAGTGGTTTAACCTTGTACAACATCGGCCAATAGATACCCTTTGATGTAAATAAAGTGGATCCAAGACACATCGTTTAAGAGAGGTGGAGGATGAAGGCAAAAAATGACTTCGGTTTATGGTGATATCACATGAATGTCACTCACTTGCACTCATAGAATGTCGCTTTAAATAGAGTTGAATGTAGTAGAAATGCTCATATTGGGTGCCCCTACTGGTATGGGATAAGGCTTGTTATGGTTTGTAGGTATTTTCTTATCTTAATTATTTCCTACATAAATACCTTTAAACGTATCATTGTTGAAAACTCACTTTATTAGTTTCTTTTTTTTTAATTAAACTTTACTAGTTTCTGCTCGCAGATAGATATGCGTGAGTTTTTAAATGCACCAAACACCACATCCCAGCAAACTTTATCAGTCAATGACAAGCAAGGTGCAAAATCTCCAGAGTCCCCATTGGGTGGGAGGACAGTAAGTATCTATATTTATTTTAATAAGTAATTGCACACTGCATAGTGACACTGCTTTTCGCTTTACTGTTATTGGTTGTGCACTTCACATATTTATAGTTAGCTTGCGGTTCTTTATATGGAACTATCACTATAGTTTTGTTTTTGATCTATCACTATATTTGCCGACCATAAAAAAAAGTACAATTGCAGGACGTTTTTGACCTGCCTTTTCATATGGCTAGAGACCAAATTGAAGAGAGTTTGCGGACAAAAATGGCTTCAATAAAGGTGGATTTTTGAATTAGATTTGTGCATGATGAATACTTAATTACATATTCGGGTTGACATGTGATAGTCGCTGTCTCAATCTTCTCATCTCAATAACGTATCTTGATTGGAAAGGCACGTATGGTTCAACTTCAAGATGCGCAGAAGATAGCGGAAGTGTCTTCAGAAGCAACAGAACGGGAGCTTGAGCTTGAAGCTCAGCTTGTTGAAGCTAGAAGTATCATTGAAGAGCAGGTGATTGAATTTTTGTTTTAATAGTTTCTGTTACTTTTGAGGTGGAGTAAGAAACATTAAAACTTTTATTTTGAGGATGAGAAACATTAAATTTTTAGACTTTCATGTCATATGCATGTCTACAAAAGGTGGAGTAAGAGAGTAAAAAACTTGATTTTTTGACCAATATTTAAATTGAATTTAGATAGTTTCGGGCTTGACTTTCAAGTCATGTGCATGTCTAAAAGATTTTCATGTCAATGGCAGCTCACTTGAAAGCTATTTCATGTTATTAGAAATTAGTATTATTTTTCAATGACCATATACTATTTATGGTTTCCTCTCGGTAGCTGTCCTTCCCGAATGTGCAGCCCGCTTGGTTCATATCCCAGCATCATGAGTCTTTTTTAACTAAAACCATCCGAATCAAAATCTGTTGCTTCAGTTTTCTTTTTTTTTCCTCAGATTATGTTTGTTTCTCATGTAGCGCTCATCCTGACCTTCTATGATCATTTGAAGAAACTGCTTAAATTTTTATTTTTTTAAAAGCACTTCTGTTCTTTCAATTAGAGTTGTTAAACTTAAGTTTGCTGCGTGGGGTTTGTACCCTGACATATTGTCGAACAACACTAAAGAGTTGTATGGTTCTCAAAACTGCCAATTGGCCTTCATTTTTTAATTAGTACTGGATCCAGATCTTATAGTTTGCTAATTGATCTATATATCTTTAAATCTTAAATATTTTTTGTCAATTTGGGGTTTGACATGTTCAATGAGGAACGTGCATTAAAATCTAACATTACCAAATAAATTAAATGCAGTTGCTGTTCTACATTGAGTAACATAAAAATTATTTTAGAGACCTAAGTATTCTGAACGTGGAGAGGAATAACAATTGTGCTAAAGGGCTATGAGTTTTACAAATGAGGCTATAAAAATTTGAAGTACAATAAAGTTGTGAACATGGACTCTTTGATTAGATATCCAAAACTAAGGGAATGTCTTATGAGTGGAATAAAGGCATTCTTGTACAATTGTACACATTTAAGAACAAGAAGGATACATATAATTATGATAATTATAAAGGGCTTATGATTGTGAGTCATACTATGAGGCACCAGAAGAGATCTATTGAACATAGATTACAACATGATTTCATAATAACAAATTATGAAGTATGGACACTTCAAAAAACTTCGTTGTGCCTGTGTTGGACACATGGACATGGGGGGTCACGTGAGGATGCGCGGGAACACAATGTCGAACACACCACGTGGCATGCCCTAATAAAATAATATTTAAAAATTTAAAAATATTTCTTGGACATGTAGGATATTTCAAGTCACCTTAAGATATTTCTGAGATATTTCCAAGACATTTTTGAGATGCGGTATATTCTGTGACACTTCTAGGATACTTTTGAAGTATATAATACTTTTGAAATACAAGATATTTTTGGGACATATAAGATAGAATTGGATGCATTTAATATTAATGTCAAATTTATTTATGAATATTATATTTTTTAATAATATTAAACTTAAGACTAAATCCTGTGATTCATCTACCTCCTCTTTGTTATTTTTATTAATATTTAAAAAATTTTATTATTGTTAAACTTTTATTTAATAAAATTAAAAATTTATCTTTTATTATTATTAAAATTTTATCTAATATAAGTCAAAATTTTAAACTAGCCAAGCCAAATTAAATTTTTCTTCTCTCTACCTTCGAGTCTCATAAAAATAAACCGATCACAAAAAGTTTGAAATTCTAACTTCTCCTTTCCCCTTCTTTTATCCTTAGTGCCAAGAGCTCTTGTCTTTTTTATTGTTACTCTCAATGTAGTTGTCCTGTTATGCAAAAATTATATTTTCTCATATTCTCTCAATTTAAAAAATGAACTCTAAATTTATGTCTCAAATCTTTTGAATGCCGATGACGTTTCTTCTTAAATTTTCATTTTGATCGAGACTTCCGTGCTACTCATAAGTTATTTATACTTAAAAATCAAATTGTTTTTATGTTTTATGTATTTTTTAAGTATGATATGTTAATTTTACTATCATTGTATTTGATGTATCATGCCATGTCTGTGTCCTATTTTTGAATATTCATGTTGCTGTATCTTGTCTTGTCGTGTTCCTATGTCTCCGTATCGTGTCCATGCTTCATAAATGACAAACAATTTGTTTCGTTCTATGTATTGGAGACATTCTTTCTTATAAGGAAATTAATTGAAAAGACTAAATATGCTAAAATTGATATTTATAATATTGTTTTTTACCTTTAAAAGAAAATTGGTAAAGTACTGAGAAAAGTCTTTTGGTAGACATTGGAAAATGAATGTTTGTGCGTTAGATACATTAATATCAGCAGGGAATTGTATAATGGAGTGGCTATTAATATGAGAACTATTTGAAGCAATTCAAAAGAGCTTCCTTTTATGATTAGACTACACTAGGGTTTTATTTTGAGTTCTTATATGTTACTGCAGTAATAGATGAGTTGACTTAAAATATACCAGGTGAGATTCCAATGTGCATTTTGAATTCAAGTTGACTCAAAGTCTGAATCTTGCCATTTTTTTCGGTAGAACAAAGATCATCGGTACCCTTACATATATTGTGTTTTCATTTTTAAAATAGTTTCAAGCTTGTAAGTTATGGGAAAAAGGTATATGATTTTTTCTAAAATGTCTTTCCCAGTTTCATGCTAAATTTTAGCCTTTCAGAAGTGAAAAAACAAATGAAGTTGCCATTCTGCAGAATTGAAACATTGGAAGTGTCATGTTTGTATTCTCATTTATGATAGTCATTTCTGTATCATTTGGAAAAAATATAGTTAGCTGATATCTTATCCCATGCAGGCCTCAATCATGTCCAAACATTTTGCAAAGTCTGACAAGCCTAGGTGAACCCAGGGAACATCTTTCTTTGAGCTGTCGTTTGCTTAGGGTTTATTGTCTTATAACATGTTCGTTTTGTAGAAGATTGAGCACCCGCCTGGATAGTGAGAGGGAGTGACAAATTCAACATTTGCTGAGGGGTGTGTATGTTTTATTGTTCAGTTAGTATTCAGCACTCATTTATAATTCCTTTTACATTATTTTGGGATTTTGTTCGTTCAGATTTTGTGGAATGTCTACAGTAGCGTAGATATGCATTAATTAGACAATGCCTCTTTTTGTATTTTGGCAGGTTATATATATATATATATATATTGAAGAGTTGATGATTGATATTTGTTTATGCGTGGATACCTTTTAAGGTTTTGAAGTGGACATTGTGAACCACATTGATCAATATTTTTATCAATAGTTTTTATTTCTGAAGGTCAGCAACTTATAAATATTTTTTTTTGAATCTCCTCTCTATTGCTTTAGTTTGAAAGTGTTTGGCCATTGTAGAAGCTGTTACTGTTCAGTTTACTTTAGTCTAGAATTGTTTTCTAGATGTTGATGAACTTTGATTAGTTGTGTTGGCGTAGTGATATGTTTGATCAAAGGGGGATCATTATATTTGTAGTGTGGCCTTGCAAAACAGAGGCAGAAGAGGAGATCCGAGAGAGAGGGAGAGTAAAAAGATAATAAAGAAGAAAAGTAAATACATAAGGATTTAAGTCCAGAGAAATCCTCCTATCTCTACTAGTCAAGTTAGAGCCAAAGAATCCACTAAGTTGCAAGGAAGGAGGGATCTCCATTGGGTTACAAAATTTAGACAACTCTTCTTTACAAGAGGTGAAACTTTTGGGAGAAAAGGTCCTTTTCATGGCTAAGGAGACTGCTATTTATAGCTTGAGATGGTGACTGGAGCAACCGAGGCAGATGATGATGACCCAAGCTACCAATTGTGATGGCTTGACGAATCCAATTTGATATTGTCATGTGTCTTCTTAGGAAGCCTTTTTAGGTGTCAGTTGATTTTAGTGCTTGGTGGCTTATGTTATTGTTGAAGAAAATTACTATTACGGCCTTACACACACTGTTTGCAAAACGGAATGATAGGAACATTTAATGTGGCCATGGTTCCTTGTAATTGTACTTTTTACATGGCTAGCTTGATAGTCCATATTTGCTTGAAGAGAAAGTGCAGAATGGTTAGCGAAAGATTGAGCTCATGTTAGAACCCTCTATACAAGGGACTGAGTTGAGAATAGCTTGACAAATGCTTGGCAATGGTGTGAACTAGGAGAAATACCTCTCATCACAGTTATAAAGAGCCTTCTCTGACCGGGTTGGAGAGAACCTAGGAAGTACGGACACTTCTATATACTATAAGGTGTTGGTGTTGAACACTGTTTAAGACACGAACATGAACACGGTGAGACACGGGGTACCGTATTGGACGTGCCACATGGTGTGTCTGAATAAAATAATATTAAAAAAATGATACTCAAACACTATGATACTGGAGGATACGACGGGATACTTTTAGACATTACTAGGACACTTATGTGGGACACTTTGGGACACTTATTTTAAAAAAAAAATTTATTCTATATTTCTAAATTACCCTTACATTAATAAAACCCATCTCCCAACCAGCTAACCCTAATCGGCCCGAGCTCTTCCGGAAACTTCTCTTACATGTAGGTCCCAATCTTGCGATCAGCCAATGACAGCTCTCACGGCTTTGTCTCTCGCGCTGATCGTCTCTTACGACAATTCTTGTGGCTTCTCTTTTTTAGACTCTCACGCGGATTATCTTTTGCGTCATTCTTGCAGAAGTTTTTGTGACTTCTCTTCCGCCGCTGTCGTGGAAAATTGCCTCTCGCGTTACTTTCATGGTAGCTCTCATGGCTCCTCTTTTGCAACTCCCTAAAGAGAACCTAGAATCCTCGCTCGTGCCTGCTGCAGCCCTGCTCAGCCCTCTCAGCTGCTCCACCTTCTCTCTCGTACCTTTTATAGTTTCTCATACTGGCCCTCTTCAAGTTCACGAGGTTGGACACATCACATGATAAAGGCTGGGACTTGGAACCTCTACTGTAGGAGAGCCACAAGCCATGTTTCAGAGAAGTCTAAGGTTAGGAAATGGAAACATTAATTTAAAGGGAAACCTCGATTAGATCTGTGATGATTCATGGCTAAAGAGGGTGTGGAGTGATCGTTGGGTGGCATTTTAAGAGAAGAAAATTACTAGAGAAAAGTGCTTTTTAGGCTGGATGATGAGTGGTGAAAGGGGCACATAAATGAATTGTACCGCATCGGAAAAGAAAGAATTCCTGAGCTGTATAAATAAACAACGCGATCCCAAATAGTAATGGGGACAAAAAATGAAGCTAACAATGAGAAACTCCGTAGTTAAGCTTAATTAAGTTAGAGTAGTATCGGGATGAGTGACCTATTAAGAAATACTTAAGTCGCGCAATTACCTAAAGCCAAGGCAAATAATACATCTATATTTTAGATAGGGATGTTACTAGATCAAAATTTGACTTTTGCTGAGAAAATACTTTGAGTAATGATAACTTTGATTTGATCAATGTTTTGGCAAACCTAGTCTGAAGTGGTCTTCAAGGGTGTCTTCGAAGTGTGGTGGCAATCTTCGTGGAGATTCTCTGATTTAAAAGAGTTGTTTATTCTGATATTCACTAAGAGACTACTTATAGTAAATGGGACTTGTGTTTCTAGAAGATCAGAGAATCTCAGCATAGGCCTACAAATGGTTACGAAGTAGGGGCCACGTCAACTTAAATTGCTAAAGATAATGCTTGCGTGAGACAATGACATGCAGGCATCATTAGAAAATCACAGCGAATTTGTTACCTTTCTCTCTAGCTATAAAATGGCAGTGGTGTGATAATCAGTGTTGCACTATGAAGTGCACTAAAAATCTTCAACAAGAGTTTAAGTCTAGCAGTGATTTGAATCAAGAGAAATTAAGTCTCTAGAAGTTTTGTCATTCTTGCTATTGTCGGAGAAGAAGAACAAGAACAAAGAGATGTCTTTGTTGTCATTGCAACTCTTTGGTGAGTAGCTAAAAAGAGCCACCTAATCTAAATCCTATATTAGCCAAAGTGGCCCTGTTTGGTGCAAGGACTAAAACAGGACCAAAATGGTACTAATTTAAAAAACAACAATAATAATAAAAAATAAATATTTTAAATCATTTTACACAAATTCAAATATAAAAAATATTATTTTACTTTATATACTCAACAATTTAAAATAAAAATATCAACTTTATTTCACATTCTAGACCAAAATATTCAAATCAAGTATTTTGATCTAAGATGTGAAATAAAATTTATATTTTTATTAAAAATTATTGAGTATGTGAAGTAAAATATTATTTTTGATATAAAAATTTGTGTAGAATAATTAAAATAATTTATTTATTATTATTATTGTTATTTTTTAAACTAGTATTATTTTGGTCCTGTTTTGGTCCTCGCGCCAAACAGCGTTAAAGCCTCATGTTTATCTCACCGTGAGCACAAGATCCTAGACATCTGTTTTCTCAGGTACTCTTTTGAGTCTGTAGTTCGAGTGTTGTAACCATGTGCCTCATGTTTTGTTTTGTGTATTATGTTTGGCTTCTTCGACCTACAATTAGCAGTCCTCTTTGCATACAGCAGTCTAGACATTGGAATATACTTTCTATAGCACTACATGATCTTTCCATGGACTGTAACGTTTCCCCATTTTTCCGTTGATTGACACTTATTCTCTGCTATAGGTATCATGGAAAAACTCGTCTGGAAGATAAAGCAGCCATCATGGGAAAGCTGTAGGAATGCATTAGAGCAAGCAGGTTGTATACAAGGTAAAATAGTATAGAAATTCTGTAAGCCTAAGAACACTTGCTTTTTATCTGCATAATATCTCACCTGTTCATCCTGATTAATGTAGTGGTTACCTGCAAATTATGCTTTAGTTTCAACACAGTTTGCGTTCCATTATTCTTAGTTTCAAATAGTAGTTACCTCTTCTGTCAAATAAATTTCAAATTTATCAAATTCAATGCTAATTAATTTCAATTCCATTTAGAAGTTTTGAAATCAAAGACTAACTGCTTTAATTCCTGAACATCCGTCCCCATATTTACCATGCCAATGAGCGAGTAAATCTAGTTAATGAGGCCATATGAGGCGAGGACTAAAATCAGGATCAAAATAGTTCTAGTTTAAAAAACAACAATAATAATTATAAATAAATTTTTTTAGTCATTTTATGCAAATTCTAATGTAAAAAATATTATTTTACTTTACATAATAATTTTTAATAAAAATATTTACTTTATTTCACATTCTAGATCAAAATATTCGAATATAGTATTTTGGTTTAGGATATGAAATAAAGTTGATATTTTTATTGAAAATTATTGAGTATGTGAAGTAAAATAATTTTTTTTATATTAAAAATTTTGTAGAATGATTAAAAAATTTTATTTATCTTCCTGATTTTGGTTGTCGAATCAAACCGGGCTTTTAAGTCGAGTATTGCCAACTATGACAGTCTCCTTGTAGAGTTCGAGAACATGATAATTAGTGATTTTGATACTGTTATTTCTAGAGAATGTTAATTAGTTCGTTGTGCTTGAATGATCAAGTTTGCTAACTTGTATTCAAATTTTTTCTTTTTTTTTATTCTATGTATTCAATTATTTCAATATTTTTAACTTTTAGGGTGCATTTATTTAAATGAAATGACTATTTCATACTTCATTTATTCCTTATAGAATAGCTATTCTTATATTTATTTTGGTGAAATGGTTATTTCATAGGAATTTTTGTCCCACATCTCATAAAATAGCTACTTTTTAATTGTCTTATGAGTTAAAAATATTATTTGAAAATTATCCTTATTTACATGCATACACACATGCATACATGTTGATATATGCATATACATTTACGTATTCTTATATGTATGCGTGCACAAATATACTTATATAAGGTATATTCATCTAATTATTTGTGTCGAATTAAATTTAATAATAATAATAAATAATATGAAATTTTGTTAAGTTATATTTATGGATGTTTTAGTATTTTTTTTCATTCTATTCCTCTTCAAATGATAACTTATTTTAATTTTATTTTATTTTATTGCAATAAATGTACCATTATACAATATATATATATAAATGAGCTCTACTAAACTCGAGTCACTAGATTTTGTTGAGTTTAGATAAATATTAAATAAATATTTGTTCAAAAATATATATGTAGTTTGAATTCAAGTAGTTATCAATCGGAGACGTGGCAACGTGTGATATTATATATCAGATAAATACCTAAAGCAAAATATTTGAAATTTAAAATTCACTCAAAATTTGCTTTTACATGTGCACATTAAAAATAATATGTTTGAAATTTATATTATATTAATATATGCTTTGCTATAGTTTGTTCAAAAAAAAAGTTTTAACTCAATCAATTTAATATTTGTATAATAATATGTATGCAAGTTTTTTAAATATATACTAATTTTTTTTATATAAATATGCTACGTATAAAATAAATAATTTGTTGAAACAATTATTAACTATAAATTGAAAATAAAAAATATTATGAAGTATTGTAATGGAGCAAAATACTTGAAATTTAAAAAGGGCTCAAAATTCATTCGTTTATATCAATATGTACATTAATAATAATATAATTAAAAATTTTATTATACTTACCAAAAAAATGATTCAATTTGTACTAGTTTTAATATTTATATGATAATATGTTAATATGTTTTATTTATGAATATGTTATTTATAAAATAAATAAATATATATTATATATAAAATAAATATTTAAATCAATAAATAAGATTAAAAAATAAGATCAAAAAATTTGATAAGTTTAGGCCATCTTGAATTAAACTTACAAATATATATTAACATATATAAAGAATATTATATATTGAATATTAGAAAAAAAGATGAATTTAATTAGGTAGATTTAAGTTAAAAATCTACTTAAATTACACAAGTTAGTTGACTCCAATCAAACTCAATCATAATCAGAAAATTCTATTTTTTTACATAAATATGAATATTAATATTAATTTTATTTATATTTTATATATTTTTCAATATTAAATTAAATTTTTTTATTAAATTTATAAAATAATTTTTTTTTAATTTAAAATTTAATCTTTTAACCAAATGAAATCTAATCATGTGGCTATCAGTTCATGCTTGTTGGACTCACTAATTAATTCTTCAAATATATTAATTATTTATATGTCACATCTAAAGAAAAATCTCTCATTTAACTCTCAAATTAGTAAGAAATTATCACTATCATTCATCAATATAAATGAATGTAGTTCGTAATTATATATTAATAGTATGTTTATTTTAATAAAATAAAATAAATTTGAAATAAAATTATTTATTTAAATGAAATAGTATATAAAATAAAAAGGTTGATAAAAAATAAAAATATTAAAGTATTTTGAATATAATTTAATAAAATTTTATATTATTTATTATTATATTTAATGTACATAAATAATTAATAAATTAAGATAATTAAGATCAGTAAACTCAAAATTATTTGAAAATAACATACATTTTAATAGAGTTAATACTACTCTTTTTTTTATGGTGTAAAATTACTTAATTTGAAAAAAAAATTTACCTATGAGTTTCACAAGAGGTATTAAAAATATTTGAAACTCGAAACTTGTTCAGAACTTAGTTCAGTTTTTGAATCAAATATTAAATCCTCTTGGATACATAATATTTCTACATATTTTTATAATTATGAGCCGATTTGAATCATGGTTTGAGTCATTTCGAGCCAAATCGGCTCGAATCATATTCCATTTCGATTTCGGACTGATTTCTAGCCGAGCCAAATTCAAAATTTTCAATTTTGAATTGCTTTAATCTCGCTCGAAATCGGTCTAATTACAGCCTTGAGTTTCACATGAAAATTGATGAAGCCATTTTTCCCAAAAAAAAAAAAAAAAAGAGAGAAATTTGATGAACCCCGACCAGCCGCCTTCGCCCCCAACTGACGTACCCGTTTGATTTGATTAGTTGCACATCAACATTTTCCAACTGCCAACTAACTCCATTTATTCATTCTCTCTGTCTCTAACAACTTTAACGGCTGAATACCACATTCGCTATTTTTGTCGACCATAAAAAATTATTGTGTGCGAAACAGATAACTCGTCACCCGTTTGCTCGCCAATCAACATCAGCCACACAAGCGTAACATTCAACACGAGTATTTTTTTTATTTTGTATAAATATATTTTTTATTATTATAAACATACTTAATTAAAAAAATAAAAATATTTATACTGAGCATCATACTACTTTAAGAAAATAAATAGCATACTTCTGCAGCGCACGTTGACAGTCAGTCGAATAATTTATCTTTTAATAAATATATCACATGCATGGCATTGTTTGATGTAGATAAATTAATTGATTTTATTAACATATGTTGACGTGCTCGTCCCATGAAACTATTATTATATATATATATAATATTTTTTTTAAATTAAAAAATATAATAAAAGGTACACATTTTTTATTATGCACAACTACCCTTCACTTTATGGATGTTGGAGCTAAGTTTTTAAAATTCAGTTAAAACTCGATAGTTTCAAATAGTTTGCCGAAAAGATTGAAACTTATTTATTTAAAAAATAATATTTAATAATTATAATTAATAAATTTGATTTAAATTTATAAAATTTAAATAATAACAAAGCCGGGAAAATTGTTTCCATTTATAGAATGCAGCATCTTTTCAGCCATTTTAATGCCCTGGCGGAGCGTCGTCTCAAATTCTCCATCCATGTCCCAACAGTGCTCTACTGATCTCACGGCAGAAGCTAGCAAGCTCTGAGAACTCGGCGGATGGCTCAAGACGAGGAGGCGCAGGGGCGGCCGGGGGCCTTGTTGGCATGGGAGGACCTGACGGCGGCGGCGGCGGCGGCGGGGGTAAGCTACGGAGGCAGGAAGCCGGCGAGGAAGCTGATCAATGGGGTCAGCGGCTACGCTGTGCCTGGCCGCCTCCTCGCTGTCATGGGCCCTTCCGGCTGCGGCAAGTCCACCCTCCTAGACGCATTGGCAGGTAAAGCTCCTCCGTTTGTGGATTTCATTACAGCGGAAGGAAACAAACACAACAAACCATAAAGCAGTTAACGCAAAGATTCGCCGAGCTGTAGTTCTTCTTTCGTACTTATCTCCTCCATGTTGTAGCTTCTTCCATCAACTCTCCGAAACTGTTTTTATTTAGGGTTTCTAAGTGAATGAATCTTTGATGTTGGGAGAACAGGCAGGTTGGCAAGAAATGTTGTGCTTTCAGGGAAGGTGCTGGTAAATGGCAGAAAAAGGAAGCTTGATTATGGTGCTGTGGTATGATATAGTTGCATTAAGTGCTGTTTTCTTATTGTTGTTTCTGTTGTTCCAATACGTGTTTATCTATATAAACTGTGAAAACCTTGATCTTCTTAAATCTTTTTGGCTCTTCAATTGGCTTTTGAATTTCAATAATGATTTTTTTTAATGAAGTCTTCATTATATCATTTTGAAACATACCATATGACTGATCCTTTCAATTTGATGTCACTCTGAATTTTACTAATTTACTGTAATCTCATCTACAAATCGTATTTGTCAGTTATCCAATAGTTTGAAGGATACTATTGATCATAATGTCTTTCTCTCTTCTCATCAGTCATCACCCGCTTCCAATTTATCTCTTTATCTCTCTCCTTATCCATTCCCCCTCCCATCTTCACATTGCTACTTCTCTCTCTCTCTTTCATTTGATATTACTTTTGTAAGATTACCTCATTGAAAAACCTATTGATATTTGACCTTTTTTTTTCGAAAGCTCCCTTTAAAGACAAAATTAAAATTTTATCTTTGATAGAAGAGCAAATGCAAAAAAAACTCTAGATCTTGTAACTTGAAAATGAATGGAGATATGAGTTTTACAAAAAAAATTCAAGGATCATGATTCTCACAAGCTAGGTTACTAGCTAGGAACTTTGAAAGTTTTTAGGTTTCTTCTCAGATGACTTACTGAAGGACAATAAATTCATCACCTAGACTTACTTCAATCTAGGTGGATAATGTAGAAGAAAGACTTATTTGTTCTGCTCTTCTTCCTCTTCTCTTCAAGACATCAGGTGGTAGAGCTTCTCCTGGATGACAATCTTGAACTTTGGACTTCATCTCCAGTGAAATCTCTTCGGTATTGCTTTCTCTGTAGATAATCTTTAAGTAACAACATCTTGCACTTTGTTTGCCTAAATTTTCCCATTTATAGAAGGAAAGTTAGAGTAGAAATTTCTTTTCTAGATGGATGAGAATGGCATTGCACGTCATTATCCATACATCACCTCTTTGTAGAATGATTCTGGAAGGAGGTTGACCAGGGCACTCTTTTATAACCGTTTGGATATTCTCTAAAACTTCTAAAAACATTTAGCTTTCAAGCTCAGACGCCTTTTCTCTAAACTCTTTTCTTCAAGGCTGTCCTCATCCAATCTTTGTTAAACAAGAACATCTTTCGTCGATTAGAGTTCTTCAACGACCAATGACCTACTCGGAAAAACTTCTTTCCAGGATAACCTTTTGAGAGATTTCTTTAACAATATCCTTGTGAATGTCATCCTTCCTCAACACCATTTTCTCCCATTCTTAATTTAGAGAGGATGATGTGCTAAAATGCGGTTCATACTTAGTGTGGATATTTAAATTCAAATTGGCAGCAATGTTAGTGGGACGATCTTCGTGAAATGACAATGATATGGTCCTATGTGAAAAAAGGATATAAATATTACAAGCTATAAACATAACTTACCCTGAATTTTATTGACTTGGCTTTTTATGCCTGACCTTTCTCTCCGATTAACGTTTGCTTGGAATTGTTGGATATGGGCATTGTTGAGTCTCATTCATTTAGGATTTCATTTTTTTTGTGATGGTTTATCATGGGGCACTACTCTATATGTTTCTCAGATCAATATTAACCAAAAATGATCTGTTTTGGTTGAATATTTAAATTTAAAACCATGCTCAGTATTTTATAATTTCAGTATCATTTTGACTCTTCAATGGAAAACTGATTTTCTGCAGGCCTATGTGACTCAAGAAAATGTCCTTCTCGGAACCTTGACGGTGAGAGAAACCATAAGATACTCAGCCCAACTCCGTCTTCCTCGTGGCATGAAGAAGGAGGAGGTTGCCAGAGTTGTGGAATCAACCATAGAAGAAATGGGTCTGGAAGATTGCGGAAATCGAGCAGTAGGAAACTGGCATCTGAGAGGCATCAGCGGAGGGGAGAAGAAGAGGCTCTGCATCGCTTTGGAGATCCTCACTTGCCCCCCACTTCTCTTCTTAGATGAACCGACCAGTGGCCTTGACAGTGCTGCAGCATTCTTCATCATTCAGATGCTCAGGCAGATTAACCATGATGGTCAGAAAACTGTCATTGCTTCTATCCACCAGCCCAGCAGTGAAGTTTTCACCTTGTTCGATGACTTGTGCCTGCTTTCTGGTGGAGAAACTGTATACTTTGGAGATGCCAAACAGGCCACAAAGGTAAGATGTTCTGGTTAGATGTCAGATGGGAACAACCCAAACTTGAAATTACTGGTTGATTTGCATTCTGGATGAAGCCATAATCTAGCTTGAATGAGTTCAAAATCAAGTACAAAATCAGAATTTATGAATTGCAAAACACAGAAAAATATAATGGAAGAGTTGGGAGAAGCTTTTGGCACAAAATCTCTGTTGAGATAAATCGGTTTCCAAATCTGTTAGTTTGTTATTTGATTTAAAAGTTTTCATTTGAATTCAAGCATTTGATCGCCCCATATCTAACCCAACATGATTGATAAATAAGTCCCGAGATTCAAGTTTCTTATATATTTTTAGATCATTTATTAAAGCTGATTGCCATTCTTTATACAGTTCTTTGCAGAAGCTGGGTTGCCCTGTCCCAAAAGAAGAAACCCATCTGATCATTTTCTTAGATGTATCAATTCGGACTTTGACCATGTGAATGCTACACTGAAAGGATCATTTAAGCTGGGGGCAGCATATCTGGTCATCTGCATCATATACGGAATTTTTCTTTTTTTGTTGAATTCATTTCCGCATTCAAATTGATTAGTAAAATTTATATTAACAGTTTCTTTTATATTGTTTAGGAGTCCAAAAGATCTTCTGATCCTTTGTTGAAGTTGGGAACTGCAGAGATCAAAGTAATGCTTATTGATAAATATGGGAGCTCAGATTATGCAGTGATGACAATGAAAAAGATTCAAGAGATTTCCAAGATCGTAAGCATATGTGATAGTTCTTGAGTAAAATTTAATTCGTTCATACTAGCTTGGACCTTGTCTAAAATTATGATATGTCTAAAATTGAGCTAGAGTTTCAAGATGTGCCTCGTCAATTTGAAACATACTCGGGCACTAAAAATTGATTAGAGATTAGGAGCTCAAAAAAAATCTGTATTTTTGAAACTTTATTTTGAAGTCATCTCAAAATTATCATATGCGAATATGAGGAGATCCAATTTACATTGTCAAGGAAAGGGAAAAGAAAAATAAAAATTACTTAAGAGTATATGATTTTTGTTTGGGGTTTTTACCCGTATGACAAAAAACTTCAATATTTACTTATTAGACACTCTAAAGTTAAATATTACATGACACACACTTATTTATTTTAATTTTACAACCAACACACCCTAGTTAAAAAATTTAAAATAAATAAGTGTGTGTCATGTAATATTTAACTTTAGGGTGTCTAATAAGTAAATATTGAAGTTTTTTGTGTCATACGGGTAAAAATCTCTTTTTGTTTTTCATGACTTCTCCCCCGAGAAGTCTTGGTTGAAGACTAATTATGTGGGGTTGGTAGAAGCAAATGGGAAAGATTGGGCTGATAGAATGGAGGTTCATTTGGTTTCGACATGATTACAAAAAGCTCAAAAGATGAGGACAGGAAAAAGTGAAACTCAACTATAAAGTGGAATCATGGCTGTTTGACTAACTATGATGAATAAAGTATGCAAATTTGAATTTTAGCCTAAACAACTGCTTTCATTTACGAGGAAATCTTATAGGGCTGGTGCACTTGGAGTAGAGACTCCCCTTTTCAGATAAGTTGTAGCAGCAGCAGCACTTGAAAATTCTAGACTAGAAAGAATGCTTCCTATGCAACTCTTATTACCTTTAGTAGGAAGGCATCACATTTCATGTTGTGACATCATCCCTTCTGACAGTGAATGGGAAAGTTCGATAAGGAGTCTAAGAGAGAATCCATGCAAAAGTTTCCTCGAAAAGGCCACTATTATGGATGAAGAACCTTGCCAAAAGGGTATTTTTTGCAAATTTGGTTAAGTCAGAAAGGTTCTTCAATGAAGGTACAATTTGAACAAGAAAGACCTTGAGGAAGTTGGTCCTTGAGAAGAGATATTTGAATCCAAGGAACTATGTGATTGTCTACTCTTCGAGAAAAGATATGGCGTCCCCCTTTCATGACATCACGATAACAAACTTATTTTGTAGAGCAGATTATACATTGAATCAAATAACTTTAATAATACAAAATAATTTAAAACTTACAGTGAAAGTAATATAATTTAAATATCAAACTAAATTACAAGAAACATGTCAAAATACAAATTTATTTATATACAAGCTATATTCATTAGTTTCATGCATTCATCCTGATTTATATAAAAAGTTAAAGTCAAAATGAAATATATAACCCCTCTTGTTTTAGTGCTCGTTGTCCCCTCGTGTGTCCTTTCTCCATCAGTACCTACCAATAAAAATATCAGTCTACCGACTCTAGGACTGAGTAGGCAATAAGCACTAACTTGGTAAATAAAAATATTTGCAAGCATACATTATTTTTTTCCAACAGCATGGATATCATAAAATTATGGCAATTAACAGTCATAAATATAAATGTTCATGTCACATAAATATGCAATAATAATACACTATAAATTTTTTTATTCTTTATGCACTTTATCTTTTGGGCCCTTAGTTTCTTAGATTATACTTCAACTGCCTCATTTCATCATCGCATATACATAAGATCCTTGGCAACTCCTGTACCTCTCAAATGGAGGAGTGCCACATATACAATAATTCTTAAATTTGGCAGGTTCTTTACCAACTATCTCCGAACTTGGCAGGTTGTCATATCATATAGCTCGAACATAAGCAGGGATGTAAACACGACAAGAAATTTTTTTTAATTTGTTGTCAAATTTTAAAACATCGTATTAAATTCATTTGGTTGTTCCAAGTCCACAAGTTGTAACTTGCCTTTTAACTTAGTAAACAACTCAATAATTCATTAAAGGGGTAATTCCACTTAGGCCCCTGAGGTTTACTCGACTTGCCATGCAGGTCCATAATTTTGAAAAATACCAGACAGGTCCCCAAAACTTACTGTATCGGTCATTGTGGCCCTTAATATTTATAAAAAGCTTCCAATAAGGTCCAATTAAACATCTTCCATTAAACATTCCGTTAAATCAAAATTTTAATTAAGAAATCATAAAATTTTTTTAATGTGAAACTATAATTGTACCCCAACTGGTCCTCGCACCGGCAACGCGCGACAGCTAGCGTCCGCGCACAGGCGGCCGCGTGGAGCGCCGCGCGTGCTAGCGTTAGCGCTGGTCGCCGCAGCGCGCGGCCCCGCGAGACAGCGATGCTGTGGCGACCCGCTCGCGGGTGTCATGCGCGCTGGCATTCTCTCGCAGGTCGCCGCAACGCGCGGCCCTTCGAGCTTGCGACGCTGCGGCAACCCGCGCGTGGACGCCGGCGCACGCGGCCCCCCACGCGCAGACGCCAGCGTGACTGGCAACCGGAGATCGGAAATATGAAAAGTAAAAAAGGGTATTTTTGCAATTTTAACAGCATTTAACAAATACCGTTACAGAAGGATCACAATGATTTATACAGTAAGTTTTGGGGATCTGTCTGGAATGTTTTCAAAACTGTGGACCTGCGTGGCAAGTCGAGTAAACCTCAGGGGCCTACGTGGAATTGCCCGTTCATTAAATATACATCATTATGCTCTTTAACATACTTTTTATTTTATTTCAGTATAATGAAATATAAATCATGTGTTCTATTCTACGGATTCTCAAACATGCAGTTAACTAGAAATCATGCATATGATGTCATATTTTGTAGAATAACAATTTCAATAAACTTGAAAATAACTGAAAAATAAGCATCCAGCCAAACATGTCTCTTTAATTCGACTATATACATAATATCATATAAATCAACTTAATTAACTAATTTAGAAATTTAATTTAATAAAAAATTTAGAATTCTTGCCTACCTCTTCTATGTCATATTGAAGACTCGATGAAGAACAAAGAAATATGTGGAGAGGATTGGACTAGAAACTCTGCTACATTTTTTTCCCCTCCTCCTGCTTCTCTTCTTCTTTTTCTTCTCTTGGGCTTGGTGACAACCCTCGATGGTGAAACGAAGGGAGCATGGGAAAATTATATTTTGGTCTCTCGGTTTTCATTCCCTTATAAATAGGTTCAAAATCTTTACACTTAAGTCTTAATTCATTTATTTTAAATCTAAAGCAGTTTTAATAAATTTTAAATTATATTTTGAGTTGCCAACAATTACAAAAACAATCCAGTTGCATGGTTAAAATAACTTTTAACAAAATATTATATCAAACATTAAATTTGAAAAACCTGGACGTCACAATTCTCCCCATCTTTGAAGAATTTTGACCTCAAAATTAAACAAAGAGATTGGGATGAAACTTTTTTATTTTATTTTTAGATTCCTAAGTTACTTTTTCAGTCTGATTACTCCATAGGACTTTAATCATAGGAATCTCCTTATTCCTTAATCGTCTGACATCTTTTGCTAAGATTTTGACTTGTTTCTCTCTGTAGCTCAAATTTAATTTTATTTTTATCTGTTGAACTACTTGAGAAGGATCTATGACATATTTTCTCAACATTAATATATGAAACTACTTGACAAGGATTTGCTCAAATTACTTGAGAAGAATCTGGGACATATTTTCTTGACATTGATGTATGAAACTACTTAAGAAGTATCTGCTCAAATTTGACTATATTTTTATCAAATTGAACTACTTAAAAAGAATCTGGGACATATTTTCTCAACATTGATATATGAAACATATCATGTATTCTTTCCAATTTAGATGATAATGTTAGCCTATAAGTTACAGTCCTAACCTTTTTTATAATTGGAAAAGGTCCAATATAACGGGACTTTAATTTATTAGCTTTTCTAAACTGCACTACACCTTTCATTAGGCTAACTTTAAGGAATACTTGATCCCGTTATTCAAATTTTATTTTTTTATGTAGCATATCATAATACTTTTTTTGTCTATCTTGAACTATACGTAATTTTTCTCATATAATTTTTATCTTTTCAGTAATTTCATCAACTAATTGTGGCCTCAAAATAGCTCGACTTTTATCTTCATACCAGCATAATGATGATTGACATTTTCTTTTATATAAAGCTTCATAAGGTGCTATCCCAATGTTAGATTGATAGCTATTATTATAATCAAATTTTATTAATGGAATATGTGTTTCCCAATTTCTTTCAAAATCTAGTATACATAATCGTAGTAGATCCTCAAGTGTTTGAACAACTCTCTCTGTTTGTCCATCAACTAATTGTGGCCTCAAAACAGTTGTGCTATTTACTTTGGCTAACCTTTTTTGTAATCTTACATATATTAGTGATGTTGCTTTTTTTACCTTAACCAATATTATCTTTACTTCTATTGGATGTCTATCACATTTTTTTTTTACTTTAATCAGGCTCATATTGCAAAAAGTATGAGACTTTCGTCTTTTTATTTTATCTATTTATTTAGTCAGAAATTTGAAGAGAAAACATATAAATACTTTAATCAAGACAATATATTTTGATTTATGTCACAGCATCTATATTATTAATTGTATCTTATTTGTATTAAGCTAATTGATTTGAATCAAATTTAAATTGAAAATGAAACTAAGCTACTGATATATATTTAAACTTTTATTTCATATAAATAATCTGATAAATTAGAAAGTAATTAAACAAATTTTATAGTATTATTTTAAATTTAATTTTTTTTTGAAATTGAGTAGTTAAAAGATATTTTTTAGGCCCCGTTTGTCTAGAAGTTTAAAATTAACCTGGTTTAATTTTAACCAGGCATATCACATCACACATAAAATTTAATATTAAAAATTAAATTTATTTCACATCCTACACATATTACTAAAATAATAACTAACTTATATCACATTCCTCACATATTCCAACATAATAACTAACTTTATATCACATCCCTCACATATCCCAACATAATAACTAACTTTATTTCACATCATTCACAACTTTCAATAAAAAAATATCTCTATCCAAATTTAATTTTAACCTTCTTAAATTTAACCTTACAAACAAACACACCCTTAAGTTAAATTATTCATAATATTGCTTTAAGTGATATAAAAAATGTTTGAAAAATATAATTAATTTGAAAAAAAATTTAAATGATATTTTTGAAATTTATAACAATAATTTGTATAAGTTGTTCTCATCTACTACAAAATTTTACCTTAAATATGAGAATATAACATATTATACACACATATATAACAGTCGTATCCTGACGTATCCATATCCTACATTTTTTAAGTTTGTCATATCGTCGTATCCGTATCGTCGTATCATACTTGTGCTTCATAGGGGAACATGTGGGCCTTCGCTACCTGCCAAAGCTAGGTCATCATTGCGTCGCACGGCGGAGTGAGGACTCTGCATCGCCTCTCGTCACTGGGCTTCGCCGGCAGAAGGGCCAGCTCGATGGCCACCGGCTGGAGAGTGCCGTGCGAAGTGAGGTAGAAGATGGCACGTGTGGCGTATGCCTTTCGGTCGTCCAGTTCGTTGATCTATTCCAAGAACGGCATGTACGCGTCGTGATGGTCGATCATGAAGAGCTTCCTCTCTTCCATCGCCTTATTTAATCAATTTAGTGAAAAAATTAAAATGGCACGAAATGAAAATTTGGACTGGGAGAGGGATTTTTTAGGTCGTTCACCTTATGAAGAAAGGTAGAAGTATTAAGAGCAAATAATTATCTTCTATGTTAACAATGTTTATTAGGCATAAATGATGCACTTTTAATCCTCTAATGAGTCATCAAAGAAGAATAAAAAAACCACTCTAAATTTTTCTATTTTCTTGGCTTATGGCAACTGTGGGTGTAGAGTTCCATGTTTAAGATTCTGTGAAGATTGTAATCCATTGTTTTCTCCTCAATTTGCACAAGATTCTTGAAGGAATGTTTTTCTATGCGTACTCTTATGCTATTTGTATTTGAAAAGTTGTCGAAAATTCTAGATTTTTTTGTGTCATCTTCAATGACATCCCAACCATAAGTTGATAGATTCTGAATCACTTGTGCTCATGAAAACCATAGTTTTTCATAGAAATGAAAAGAGATGTTGAATCTTGATGTAATTGTAGGAACACTATAATATATACTATAAATTTATTTATTTTTTTGAAAAGTGGCATATACTATATATCTGGAGGTAGATATATGCATACATAAAAATTGAGTTGGCCCAAACTTGCTTTACTAGTGGGTCACACTCGAAATTAGTTGGGACTGTCTTTCAAGATGATTCAATTCAAATAAACCTGAGCAAAATTTTTGATTAGATTCTAGATTTGGCATAAAATTTAATAGTCTTCAACATTACATTTTTTTTCACTGTTATTTCAGAATCAGAACTATATTACTTTATGATTGTTCTGCCAATTCAGGATGGAAACATTCTAGAGCTCAACAAAGGCAGCCTTGCAGGCTGGTGGAAGCAGCTCAAAACCCTAACCCATAGATCATTCATCAACATGTCCAGAGACATCGGTTATTACTGGTTGAGGATTGCAATCTACATGGTGGTTTCTCTCTGTGTTGGCAGCATCTACTTCAATGTGGGCACAGGGTACACAGCCATTCTAGCTCGTGCTTCTTGCGGGGCATTTGTTTCGGGCTTCATGACCTTCATGTCCATTGGAGGGTTCCCATCCTTTGTGGAAGAGATGAAGGTTTTCTACCATGAAAGGAAGAATGGGCACTACGGCGTGGCTGTGTATGCCATTTCCAACTTTCTCTCATCTTTTCCCTTCTTGCTTGCTGTGTCCGTTGTCACTGCAAGTATAACATTCTTCATGGTGAAGTTTGGTAGAGATTTCTCGCAATATGCATACTTCACTATCAGTATATATGTTGGAATGTCAGTGGTGGAAAGCATTATGATGATAGTTTCATCTTTAGTGCCGAACTTTCTTATGGGGATTATAACTGGAGCTGGAGTACTGGCAAGTGATTGACTTTTATGAAATTTTATATGGCATTGAAGAATATTTTTATTGATTCTTTTTTATTGCAGGGAATTATGATGATGACTTCTGGGTTCTTCCGTTTGATTCGAGATCTTCCAAAGGCTATATGGAGGTATCCAATTTCTTACATCAACTACGGCTCATGGTTGCTGCAGGTAAAGTTTTTAAATTTCTTTCAAAATAGTGTGGCCCTGGAATGCTGCTGATTTTTCAGGGCTTGCTTTAAGATCCCAGTTCATTCTTCTGATCCTCTCATCGTTCAGATTAATCAACTTTGCTGTAGATTATATATGATGTATGGAACCTTATCAGGAAAATACGAGTAATTTTGAAGGAGTTATCAAAGGAAGCAGCTAAAATTACTCAACTTTGTGTTAGGAAAGAGGAGAGAGAATTTGTGGGACATCTATGAAATATTCATAGATGACCTATCTGAAAATTTACAATACAATTTATTTATATAGGCATCTGTGGTAAAGATCGAGTAAAGCTGTTGATTTGAATTTCAGGTCTTTGAGATCCCAATTCATTCTTCTGTCCTTTCATCAGATGGATTAGTACAACTTTAATGTGGATTATGTTGAATGTATGACACAACCGAAACATCAAGAACAAGCAAGTAGTTTTGGAGGAGTAATCAACAAAAAGTGGCTATAGTACTGAAGTTTCTGTTAGGTTAGAGGGGAGTATATCTGATAGAACCTCAGAATAATTTTATTAATAATCTGTTTGAAAACTGATGATTCACTCTCTCTCTCTCTCTCTTGTTATGTTTATCTGTACCTTCAACAACATATCTTAAAGATTGTTATGTTCCTTCCAAAATATATACTTCACTCAATTTGTGATGGGGTAGAATAAAAATGATGAATAGAAACTTGCATCTCCCTATCACTGCTTTTCCTTTACCTTAGTTTTATCTTTACAAACTTCTTTGTTATTCCTCTTTAACTTCAGACTTCTTCTAGTTCCTTCGTTTCCTTTTCTTTTCTCCATCTACGTTCTCTGGATTAAGGTGTTGCTAATGACGACAACTTTCGTCCTATCTTGGAAATTTCCTCATGATTAAAGTGATTCGATCAAACAAATTCGGGCATCAATTGTTATGACAATGTTAAGTCTGACTGGTTTGACCATATTGGTGCAAATGCTCTGAGACAAATAAGTCGTGATTTGTGTTTAAAGGAAAGAAATGGTATAAATCAAAGAATTTGTCGGAAATGTGTCACTTACATAGCAATCCTAAGCATGTTTGATAGAAACAGCTTCACAAATCTCAAGCCTAGTACAATCAATGGATGGGTGAGGAGACAATATTTACGTTTCTTGAATACACGTGCTTCTGTCGATCTGAGTTTGGGCTATGTAACAATCTGACGCTGGACGTCAAGATATTGTCTGTTTCGATCCACTGGGCTTCACACTTAGTTTATAAATTATATCGTATAGAACTAAATCATTAAAAATTGACCAGTTTAATCTGAATCATTAAAATTTAACTAGTTGATTAAATTTAACAAGCTTAATAAGTTTTGTCAAATGTATACATCTTACAAATGTATATTCTTTATAATTGGATATAGGGTAAATTGCAACGGGCTCGAAGCTCGAAAAGTTGTTGCATATTGGTTTTAATTTTTTAAAAATTTTAATTTATATCTTTAAAGTTGTAAAAGTATTATAGTTTTAATTCCAATTAAGAAAAATTATTATTTTTACTATTATATTATAAGATTATTTTTATTTGTAAATTTTTAAATTTTTTAAAATATAATTTTAAAATATTAATTAATATTAATATGTTTTAGTTTTAAATTTTTTGTTAAAAATACAAGGAATAAAAAAAATTAAATTTATAAAGAAAGGTAAAAATAGATGTGCATAACGGTCATTTATAATATACAAATTGTTTAAGCTACTAAAAAAATTAAATTTATACAAAAAGGCCTGAAAAAATTGTGAATTTTGAAAAAATAAAAATAAAATTTTAGTATTTTTATAATTTTATTGATTCATATAAATTTTTAAAAAATTAAAATTAATTTGTAATATTCTTCTGATGTGAGATGCCCTATGCAATTTTCCCTTGGATATATTACTTAATTTTAAAGTTGGATTAATTTCTCTATAAAAAAAAATTGAATTGATTTTATTTTAAATAAATTATTTTTAGCGAACTGAATTTGTATAATTACAATTTAAAGCGATATTTTGCAGACTCCGAAGTTTATACTGTAAATTGCACTAAAATTTCCAAGTGGTCGCATAGTATATCAAAAATGTGAATTTCGTGCGGAAACTATTCGGCCAACCCGAAAATCTGTGTGCTATAGATCCGGCTTTTTGGTCGGTCGCACGACATTATCTATGCAACTGGCCGCATAGCATTTTCAAACCATCAATCTCGTGCGGGACGGTTGATACACGACATTGTGTTGCCTTTTATGTGGCCCCCTGCTGTCATGGTTCACGTCATAATGGGCAGGGCTTTTTCTAAAAACAAAAAATTATATTAAAATTTATTTAATTTTAATTAAAAAAATTAGCAACTTTTTTTTTAAAACAATATATTACCGTCGTTATTAATGATAAATATACAAGGCCATCGAGCTTATAAATTTGTTTATATAATAAAAGGTGTATATTGGTTATACCCAAACCATTTATTTACAAATTTAATTTAAATAAATTAAAATAAAGCTGAGAATATCACAATTTACATAAATCCCAATTTCAAAATAATTTATATTTCAAATCTTACCATAATCTCGAGAAAAAATACTAACTTCATTTATTGAAATATAATCTATATATAATATATATCAAGTCATAAATATGTACAAAAATATCTTACGATATATTCATAAATAAATAAGAATAGAGCAAAAATCAGTAAAAATAAATATTTTACTTTCTCATACAAAACTATTTATTACTATGTGAGTAATATCATCAATTGCATTATTCATGTTAGAACCTTTTCTAAGCAGCCCCACGTCGAAGAGCAGCTCAACAGCAGCTCCTTGCCAAACAGCTGCTCAACAGCAGCCCCACATCGAAAAGCAGCTCAACACCCCCAAGTCGAAGAGCAGCTCAAAGAGCATACCAGATCGTACTCTCCGTACTACTATGTCAACTCAGCATTTAAGACAGTATGGGAGTCCACTCCCTAATCGTTTTTTGTAAGAATAGGTGTCAGATGTGACAGGCTACCTATTGTACCCTCTCCTCCCCAGGCTATAAAAAGAGGACTCAGGCTCTCTCAAACGAGACCACTCTTTCTCTACCCCCTCTCTCTCTTGTACACCATTTGGTCTCCCATTAGAGACGCTCAAGCTTTGTAAGAGGAGATGGGATTAGTAGATTCAAATCGCTTGGACGACGTCGTGGTTTTTCCGCAGGACACTCGGGTTTCCACGTAAAAATCGTCGTCTCATTTCTCTCTGTGGTGGTGCATTTTTTGCATCAACAGTGGTGCCCTCACGCAAGAACGATCCCTCACTACGTGAGATTCCCTTCTCTAAAACCCCTTCTCAAAGTCCCGGCTCATGGTCAAGCCAGCTTGGTGACAGGCAGTCAAGGGCAATCCCCTTCTCGAGGTCCCAGCTCACAATCATGCCACCTCGACGACTGAGAGTCAAGGGTAACCCCTTCTCTAAAACCCCTTCTCGAAATCCCAGCTTATGGTCAAGACAGCTCGGCAACGGGCAGTCAAGGGCAATCCCCTTCTCAAAGTCCCAACTTACGACCATAGCAGCTCGGCTACTTAGAGTCAAGGGTAACCCCTTCTCTAAAACCCATTCTCGAAGTCCAGCTTATGGTCAAGACAACTCGGCGACGGGCAGTCAAGGGCAATCCCCTTCTCGAAGTCCTAGCTTACGACCATAGAACCTTGGCGACTGAGAGTCAAGGCTTCCACGAAGCAGCTCAACCATGACGAGCTAAACGACTGCAAGGCGAGAGGGAGAACCTTCGGGATTACACCAACCGCTTCTTCGCCGCTGCGGCCGAAGCTGAGGATGTAGAGCCTGCAGTGGCCATGCATAACTTCCGAAGAGGGCTCAAGGTAGGGGACCTGTCCAAATCTCTACAGTTGGCAAAACCTCGGAGTTACCCAGAACTGGTGGCTAGGGCCAGTCAGTTCATGCTGTTAGAGGATACTGAATCCTCTCCAGCAGATGTTTCCGGGGCAAGGCAAGACAGGAGCAAAAGAAAACATCGGAGTATCGAACCCTCGATCACGAGGACACATGTAGCTAGACCTCGTGATCAAGAAGAAAGGAAGCCCCGACATACCCAGTTTCCGAAACTTCTCTTGTACTACTGAGTACCGCTGAGGGTATGATTGATAATATTCTTTGACACCATGCTATCTTGGATGGTCGCTGAGGACTATTCAATTTTGTTTGGGCAGAATAGCAACACACCAAGAAATCAAGGCCAGTTGACGTAAGTGGGAGTTTAAGCTTTATCTCTGATTTTTCGTAGGAGAATCTCTCTTCTATCTTATCTACTGTTTTATCTTCTTTTCTTTGCTTGCACCTCAGTCGGAGGTAATTATAAACGGGACTTAAGAGTATCGTATTTGATGTTATGGGGAATGTTGTAGCTTAAGCATCGTGACCGATGTTGAGCAATGCCAAACCAGCGGGATCGAGACGATACTGTTAGTCATTCTGCAATGTTGCTAACTATTCAACATTAAATAATTTATTTTGAGGGAGCTGAGGGATCGTCAGTCCGGAGTCGGAGGAGAAGTGGGATATAGAAAAGGAGGGAGAAAAAGGTGGAGGAAGGTGGCGGAGCAGGGAGTAATCTCTTCTCTAAAACCCCTTGTCGAACAGCACTCCTCTAACAGCTCTTCTCTGCAGCTTCCACGAAGCAGCTCAACCATGACGAGCTAACGACTCTGCAGGGAGTAATCTCTTCTCTAAAACTCCTCGTCGAACAGCTCTCCTCAACAGCTTTTCTCAGCAACTTCCACGAAGCAGCTAAACCATGACGAGCTAACGAATGTAGGGAGTAATCTCTTCTCTAAAACCCCTCGTCAAACAGCTCTCCTCTAACAGCTCTTCTCAGTAGCTTCTACAAAGCAGTTCAACCATGACGAGCTAATGACTTTGCACGAAGTAATCTCCATTAAAGTCCACCAAATCAGCATTAGCACGTGCATCAATGCATGTTATGCTCTAGAGGGGGACATGTTAGAACCTTCTCTAAGCCGCCCCATGTCGAAGAGCAGCTCAACAGCCCCAAGTCGAAGAGCAGCTCAACAGCAACTTCTTGCCAAACAGCTGCTCAACAGCAGCCCCACGTCGAAGAGCAGCTCAACAGCCCCAAGTCGAAGAACAGCTCAAAGAGCATATAAGATCGTACTCTCCGTACTACTATGTCAACTCAGCATTTAAGATAGTATGAGAGTTCACTCCCTAATCGTCCTTTGTAGGAATAGGTGTCAGATGTGACAGACTACCTATTGTACCCTCTCCTCCCCAGGCTATAAAAAGGAGACTCAGGCTCTCTCAGACGAGGCCACTCTTTCTTTACCCTCTCTCTCTCTTGTACACCATTTGGTCTCCCATTAGAGACGCTCAAGCTTTGTAAGAGGAGATGAGATTAGTGGATTCAAATCACCTTGACGGCGTTGTGGTTTTTCCCCCGGACACTCGGGTTTCCACGTAAAAATCACTGTCTCATTTCTCTCTGTGGTGGTGCATTTTTTGGAAGAACTATGCTGAGCCCATGAATTTACGTCCAGGGAGGAGGCAACCCTTGAAGGCGAGAAAGACCTTCTTGTCAAAGCATGCTCCCCAGCAGCCAATGGCCTTGCAAGAAGGCTTGAGCTCTCCTCTTCCATAATAACATTTCATTTTACAAAGTAAGAAACAATATACATATTCGCTCTTTGAGATTTTTGAATAAATAGTGGTTAAAGAATGTATAGAATTATATTCCTATCTAATTGCCAATGTTACATGCAGTAGGCTCATTCACCACTTGTTGCCTTTATTACATATGTTAAACATTTGAGGGAAAAATCATCTTAGCTCTATTTATGTCAAAGGTTAATATACACAAATTACATAAATGTAAGCCTAGCTTGTTACAAGTATAGTTGACTCTAGATCTTTCGGTGACTTTGTCAATAGTTCA
>KZ451980.1:6551621-6564308 GCA_002786265.1 Apostasia shenzhenica
GAGGCTTTGAGGGAGGAGAGAAGGAGGTTAAGGGAGGAACTGACTAAGGCCAGGGAGGCCTTGTCAGGGGCGAAAGAGGCGACCTCTGAGGCTCGCCGCCGGGAGGAGCTGTTGAAGTCTGAAGTTCGCTCCCTGCGGGCTTTGGTGGAGAACAGCTCTGGATGGCGAGGGCGACGTATGGAGGACCTGGAAGAGGCGGTGAAGAGGGCGGTG
This sequence comes from Apostasia shenzhenica, assembly GCA_002786265.1. Taxonomy (NCBI): domain Eukaryota; kingdom Viridiplantae; phylum Streptophyta; class Magnoliopsida; order Asparagales; family Orchidaceae; genus Apostasia; species Apostasia shenzhenica. The sequence continues at coordinate 6,551,835 of KZ451980.1, forward strand.
AAGATTGTCAGCGCCTCGCCGGTGGGTCGCTATACGCAGCATCAGGCTGCCTTTGATGTTTTTCTGCAGACATTGGTTGATGTAGGTACCTTAAACCAGGAGAATATCAGGGACCCAGCGGTTCTTTCCTTCTGTGGTCCTAAGGGGCCAGACAGGTTTTTTGATGCTGGGAGTTGCCCTCCTGAAGAGATTCCTCCACCAAGGTCCTACGCAGGTTGAGGGAGTTGGCCTCTGAAGCCCGGGACCTCGGGGGAAAGCCCTGCGACTCCTCTGGAAGCCAGATGGCTAGGCCGGCGCAATCCTCCTGGAAGTCAGTAGCAGGGGCGCCAGTTGAACCAGGGGTAACGGTCCTTCCTCCTCAACTAGCTTCTCAGCCTGATGGCATAGTCTTCTCTCCTTGCAGCACTTGAAGGATCCATTTTTAGGATGGACAACCTACAGGATGTTGACAGAAGAGGAGGAGATCCTTGGGGAGGAGTCCTGGTTAAGAGGTCTGAATTCATCAGGCTTGGTGTTTAAGTTCTAAAGCCTTGTATCTTTCTTTGTTTTTCCTGTACTCATGAGAGGAACATGTGAGGACAAAGAGAGAAATTGTATCAAATTCTATTATTTAATGAAATGCACTTTTCATTTTCAAGAATCTGTTTGTGGATGAATTCTTCTGTATGTCTCCTTTTCGTGCTTTGAATCACGAAGTTTTTAGAAGAAAATACATGAATCCATAAGTAAAAGATTAAAGAATTCAAAAAGCAAAAAAATCCTAAGTAAAAGGTGAAAAAGCTCTTTGAATACGATATATGAATATCGAACACAAGGAAAAGTAGTAGCCGTCCCTCGAACCCTCGTTCACGAGATATGAGTATCGAACACAAGGAAAAATAGCCAACCCTCGAATCCTCGTATACGACATATGAGTATCGAGGACGGCAAAAAGGCGGGAAGGAGAGGAGTGACACCTTGAAAATCGTGCGTCGCTTCGATTCCTGGGATTGTCAGAAGGAACGAGCGGTTTGAGATGCCCGCACGCTAACCCAGGAGATCAGATGGTTGGGAGATAAAAGGTCGCACTCGTCCCCTATAAACGGCTGTCTTGAGCGGGAGCTGCTTCTTCCTTCCCAAAACCCTAAGTTTCTGAGAGAAAAGAAAGAGGGCATCCGCTCCACCTGCTTGAAAGGGAGGACTGAGCGAAAAATGGGAGGAAGGGAGATCAAGTGGGCCGGACTGGCCGAGCAATTCTAGAAGGATGCTAGCTACCAGGAGTCCCTCATGATGGAATATGAGGTGCTCAACGCGACCAAAGGGTTTAGGGGGAACCCTTGCTTAATGGTCATCCCGCCTGCCGCCGACCTCCGGTAAAACAGTCTGCCTGAGGGGGCGGTGTGCGTGTATAGGGCGCAAGTGGAATACGGTCTGATGCTGCCGCCACAACCAGAGTTCAAGGAAGTCTTGAATTCATTCCAACTTGTGCCAGCACAGCTTTCCCCCAACATCGTTGCCTACATCTACTCCTTTCTGAAGCTTCTGCAAGCCAGGGGAATAGCATGGAGTTTGACGCTGTTCAGGAGTTTGTTTAGCTGGATGGCGGTACCAGGGTATGGGGGGTGTTTGGCCTTGCGGTCGATGTCGAGGAAGGCAATGTTTTCGGGTGCTAGTAGTTCGCACTCGGATTTGGGAATCCCTTTGACGCCTGGAGTTTGTCCCACCGAATTCATTGGTGATGCTCAATGGATGGCAGGTACATCCGTCCAGAAGAACCTGGAAGTTTTGAAAGGGCAAAGCTGGCCCCTGAAAGACTTCCTAAGGTTGGTGAAGAACGACGTATCCTTGTATGCTAGGTCGCAGGGATACACCATCTTCAAGGAGGTTGCTCCCCCTCCTGGAACAGTATTGATGAAGAGGGCTAGGAGGGGGCAACCCCCTGCTACTCAACTCAGTAAGCAGGTTGTTAAGGAGGCAGAGGGAGAAGAAGTGGAAGTTCTAGAGCCTGTCTGCGGCGGGATATCTATTGATGTGGTATCCTCGCCGGATGACTCTGGGGATGACAGAAAAACTCTGGCCGAGGTGATGGAAGAAGCAGGTAAAGGGAAGGAGCCTGCATCACTGGCCAGACCTAAGGTAATCCCTAAAGGTGTCGCGGGGATTACTATAGGAGGAAAAGGGGGCAAAGAGGAGGTGGCCGAGGGTGGCCCAGGAAGAGAAATGGTGGAGGTTCCTTGCCCAGTAGCGGTGGCCGCTTCCCAGGTTATGGTCTCCCTTGAAACTCCTAAGAAGAAGAGTGGGCCCTCCGAAAAGAACAGTCTGAAGCCCCCTCTAAAAAAGTGAAAGAGCGACAAAGAGGGGGGGGAGACCGATGAGGAGCGAGAATGGGGGAAGAGTGTGGAGCCCCCGTTGTGCCGCAATTTCGTCGGGGAATTTACAGGCGAGGGGTCGAAGTTTGTTGTGAGCGCAACGGAAGCGAAGAGGAAGATGATCATCACCTCCGACCAAACCTCGAACCTTTTTAATCCAGTCCGAGGAGACCTAGGCCTGATCCTGGCGGGAGGATTGGCGACCAGAGCATTGGAGGAGACAGTTGAGAGGACTTTCACAACAGACCTCTTTGCTCAGATGACCAACAGGGTGGCCACGGTAAGAGCTCACTCTAAACTTTCTGACTATCTCTTGTAGATGCTGATCTTGTTTCTTTTGCAGGTGCTTGCTCGTTTGCCCCTGATTCTGAACAGGGCGCTGCGGGTGGAGGAGCAGATGATAGATCAAACCGGCCAGTTGCACCATAAAGATGTGGAAATTGAAGCCCTAAGGCTCCAATTGGCGGCGGAATCTTCTAAGCATGCTGCCCACCAGGAAGATTTTGTCGTCTACAAGTCTACCATGACTGCACTGAAGGCAGACAATAAGGCTTTGCGAGAGAAGTTGAGCAAGGCCGATGGAGATAAGGAGGCTGCAGTTGCGAGCAGCTCGGTGGCGGCTGTCCAGCCTACAAAACAAGCTTACCTTGCAGGAAGGAAATGTTAGATGGGATCAGGCAGGCCTGGGAAGGATTGGCTTCCACTTTGATCCAAGAAGGTGAGGTCAAAGCCGCCGTCCTTGGAGAACTGGACCCCTTCCCTTGTATGGCCGTAGATCCGATTTATAAGGAAGAAGAATTCGATCTAACCGATGATACCATCCAATAGTTTTTTGACCAGTTGGATGGAATCAGCGAAGGTTAATCCTTTTCTTTATAACATGATGTAACCTTCTTGTAACTTTTTGAAAAATGAATAAAAGTTTGTTTAACACATACCTGTTTTTTCTGTTGTGTATGTACATTCTCCTTTTTATAAGATTTGAGACATCTAGATTGATTCTGAGAAAAACTTGTAATAGATTTCCTGAATCTTGTAAAAGATGGGCTCAAATCTGGAATGCCTTGTAAAGAAAGAAAAGCTTCCTGATAAGAAGCTTTTGAGCCGCATAGCAGTAGGTTTTAAGTTTGGAACTTCCTGAAATTCATAGGGGAAGAAGTATATTGTGATAGTCAGGGTGAATCCAGCCCAAAAGGTGTCTTCGACCCAATGCCACAGGGACTTTGAGAGTCTAATACATCGTATACGATGTTTGTACTTGTGGCAAGGGTTAACCTCGGGTATCCCCTCAATAGAAGGGGGGATATTCCTTTGTAGACCTGCACAGGAGAGAAGTAACGATAGTAGTGGAGAACCTGTCTGAAGGGAGTTTATCTGACCTCATGCCAAAAGGACTTGTTCGTCTGAAACATCTTGTACGATGTTTCTACTTGAGGCAAGGGTTAACCCTTTTGGAATGACAGTTATCCTAGCGGGAAGTGAAGGCTCCCTGCTTAGGGGGGACCTGTATCTTGTTCGATAACAGGGACAGCCCTAAGGTTACGGGCAGGCCCTCAGACCTTCCGCTGGCCAGATGGGCTTATGAAAGGGTCCCAGATGTTTGTAGGAAACCCCGCCTGCCAGGCGCTACCAGGCTTGATGATCCCCGTATTTAGTAAAGGTTAGCGGGTATCATCGTGTACGAGGTCCGGAACCGCGGGCACAATGATTTGAGTTTTGAGTTTTGGGATCATACCTGAGTGACACCATGGTCGAAGTACGCATATAGAGGTTTCCGTATATAAGGATTACTTGCCATGAGTATGTTTAAAATATGAAACCCAGGAACACAGAAAACCCAGATCACTTTGGAGACCAGGCTTTTGTATGAATGAATTCTTTAATAAGAACTGTAAGAAGTGAGCAATGTGGAATACCAAGATGATCTGTAGCAAGAGATTAAGCGTAAAATTTCTTTAGGTCGTCCCCACTCCAACTCCTGGGGATCTGAATGCCCTCAGAAGTCATAAGGTAGTAAGCACTTGGCCCAACAACTTCACGCACGATGTAAGGACTTTCCCAATTAGGCTCTAATTTAGGAACTCCTAGGTTGCTGCTGGCGAGAAGTCGCCTTTTGAGGACCAAGTCACCTTGATTGAAAACTCTGGGATTGACCTTTTGGTTATAATATCGTTCCACTCGCCGTTTATGCTCCAAGAGCTTTAGTGTGGCTAGCTCTCTTTTTTGTTCCAGGAGGTCTAAGTCGACCCTTCGTGAACTATCGTTTTCTTCCATCCAAGTTTGTAAAGCCTCGGGTTCGAAGCTGGCAGCAGCTTCTACTCTAGGGGAGAGGTGTTCCAGCTCAACTAGTATAACAGCATCCATTCCGAATGAGAGGGAGAAAGGCGACTCCTGGGTAACCTCGGAAGGGGCTGTGTTGTAAGCCCAGAGAGCTCCTGGTAACTCCTCCGGCCAGCGGGCTTTTGGGCCATCTAGGCGTTTCTTTAGAATGTTCAGGATGTTTTTGTTCGCGGCTTCCGCCTGGCCGTTGGTGTGAGGATGCCAAACAGAGGCGTACTTGAGGTTGATTTGGTGCTCTCCACAGAAATCATGGATCCTCTGATTGGCGAACGGAGTGCCATTATCTGTGATAATTACCATGGGTATGCCATACCTGCAGACGATGTTGGCCCAAAGGAATTTCTCGACGTTTTGGGCAGTGGGCTGAGTGAGTGGCTTAGCCTCAATCCACTTAGTAAAGTAGTCAACTGCAACCAGTATCCACTTGTAGCCCCTCATGGTCGTGGGCATTGGTCCTAAGAAATCCAGCCCCCAAATGGCGAAGGGCCAAGATGATTTGATAGGCTTGAGGTATCCTGCGGGTTGCCTCTGCATGTCGGCGTAATACTGGCATTGAGAGCACTTTTCTACGAATACCTAAGCTTCTTTGTGGATGTTGGGCCAGAAGAAACCCTGGCGTAGGAACCTCATGACCAGGCTTCTACCGCGGGCATGTGTTCCACATTCTCCTCGATGTATCGCTTCCACGACTTTCAAGGCTTCGTCTGGTCTCAAGCATTTGGTGAGGGGTTTAGCGTAGGATCTTCTGTATAGTTCCCCGTCGACGAGGGTGTACTTGTCACAAGTAAGTTTCAACTTATGCGCCTCCTGTCTGCTGCCTGGCTGAATTCCGCTCTTCAAGTAGTCCAGGATCCTGTCCATCCAGCAGGGTGATCGCTTTTCAGAAGAAGCTTCGGCGCATTCGAAACTAGGCCTTTCGAACACCTGAGTCCGGCGGAGATTTGGGAGCCCCTCTTTGGCGAGCCGGTCCGCCACCTAATTTTCTTCACGTGGCACATGCGTCAAGGAGAAATCTTCGAAAAGGGAAATCAGAGACTTGGCCTGATGCAGATACTTCTTCAAAACCTTGTCCTTCGTCTCGAACATCTGGTTTACCTGATTGACGACTAGCAGGGAATCGCTAAACACCTATATGCGCTTTACGGCCATGCTAAGCGCGAAGTTTAACCCCGCAATGAGGGCCTCATACTCTGCCTGGTTGTTTGTCGCTTTGAATCGGAGCGCCACAGCCTGATGAAGCACAACCCCCATTGGGCTGGTTAGGAGGATCCCAGCCCCCTGGGATTGCGATCCCGACGCACCGTCAACATGAAGCGACCAGAGGTTTGTCGCGGCTCTGGGGGGCGGCGACTCTGTCGTGGAAAACTCAGCGACGAAGTCGGCCAGGGCCTGAGCCTTGATTGCCGTCCGTGGGACAAACCTGATGTCGTATTCTCCCAGTTCGATAGACCATTTGAGTAGTCTTCCCAAAACCTCGGGGGTGTGCAAGATGTTCAGGAGTGGTTGGTCTGTAACCACCTCAATAGTATGGGACTGGAAGTAGGGTCTCAATCTCCTGGCTGTTATCAGAAGGGCCAGAGCGAGCTTCTCCAGAGTGGGATACCGACTTTCGGTGTCCAGGAGTATGTGGCTAGTATAGAAGATAGGATGTTGAACCCCCTTCTCGCCGTCCAGGAGTACCGCTGAGACTGTAGTGTCGGACACTCCTAGGTAAAGAGAGAGAATTGTACCTTCTTTTGGTGCCACCAACACAGGGGCCGAAGTTAGGTATTTCTTCAGTTCAATAAATGCTGCCTCACACTCGCTGTCCCAGAATCCTTTCTTGTTGTTGCGCAGACAACGGAAGAAAGGAGAACAGTGATCACCGGCCTTTGAGATAAATCTGCCCAGACTGTTGATCTGCCCTGCCAGCTTCTGGATTTCCTTCGCCGTTTTTGGGGAGGGCATGTTTTGAATGACTGATATTTTATCGGGATTTGCCTCTATTCCTCTGACGGAGACCAAATATCCCAGGAATTTTCCTAAAGCAGCGCCGAAGGTACATTTGGCAGGGTTGAGCTTGAGGTTGTACCTTCGGAGAGTGTCGAGTGTTTCTCGGAGATCACCGAGGTGTTCTGCTAAACTTCTGCTTTTGACAAGGACGTCGTCTATGTAAGCTTCGAGGTTCCTTCCTCTCTGATTTTTAAAGACTGCGTCAATACCATCACGACGTTGGTTAACCATCGGGGATACTGGACTTCCCTGATGTAACCAGCTCCGAGTAGCTTTGTGATTTCCTCCTTGATGGCATCATGCCTCTCTCCTGCCATTACTCTCTTCTTTTGGGCAACAGGGGCGACAACCTGAGATACATTCAAGTGGTGTTCGCAAATCGCCCTGTCCATGCCTGTAACATTCTCGGGAGACCACGCAAATACATCGATATAGCCAGAAAGCAGGGCAGTAACTTCTGCCTGCTGTTTCTCATTTAGGAAAGATGAAACGTTTACAGTTTTGGAAGAGCCCTCACCCCCTAAGGCTACGCTGACAACTCCTTCCTGCGGTGTGACCGGTTGGGTCTCCCTAGGATCCATTTGATCGACTACAAGCTGCGCCGCTATCTGAAAGCAGCGGGCAGCCTGTATTGCTTCTCCCCGGATGGTGACAACGCCGCTGGATGTCGGAAACTTCGCGCACAGGTGAGGCGTGGAGATCACCATCCCGAAGGAGTTTAGAGTTGTCCTTCCCAGGATGGCGTTGTAGCCCGATTTAGCTCTGATGACTGCGAAGTTGACCATGCTCATAGCGTGGCCGTTGTCATCACCGAAGGAGACGGAAAGAGTGATGAATCCAAAGGGTTGGACCCTTTCACCGGAGAAACCGAGTAAGGTAGTCCCAGCGTGGAGGAGGTTAGTTCCCTTGAGTCCCATCTGGAGGAAGGCGGACTCAAACAGGATGTCGGCGGTGCTCCCAGAGTCGAGGAGTGCCCGCCGGACATCGAAATCAGCGATGCGGGCAACGACCATGATTGGATCATTATGCAAGTTGCCCTGTTGGGGGAGATCTTCACTGCAGAACGTAAGGGGGATGGATGAGGTGTGATGCTCGGAGATGCCGCCGACTTCTGCTCCTTAGCGCTGAGCGATCGGGTCAATGCTGAAGATGGCATGGATAGTTCTGTTGGCAGGAGGATAGGGGCGCCCCTGCTGGCTAGGGCCTACGGGTGGTAGGGCTTTGGTAGGAGCTTCAACAGTCTCGGGGGCTTTCCCTTTCTGGGCGGTAGTGAAGGTTGGAGCCATCTGCATGAACTCCTCGAGCTTGCCCTGATTTGCCAGCTTCTTGAGCAAGATTCTGAGGCCTCGACAGCGGTGAAGCCTGTGCCCATAGTTCCCGTGGAACTCGCAGTAGTCGTTGGGGTCCACCCCAGGTGGCGGCGCTGGTTTAGGCCCAGTGAGCCGTACCCAACCCTGCTTGATGTTGGCGAGGACCATGTCGGACACGACCATATGGGTCCGCCCTATGAAACGAGCGATCAACTCCCACTTTAGATGCTCATAGGAGGTGATGTGACCCCAGGGCAGCTTGGTGAACCAGCTGAATGCTGCCCCCTTCAGTGTGTTGGCTAGGAGGTGACACCTAGTGGCTTCATCCGGCCGGCAATATCGGACGACGGCCTCAAACCCTTGCACATGCTCGCGGGGGTCTGTTGCGCCTCTGTAAACCTCCAACTTGGGTGGCCGGAAGTCCTCTGGGACGGGGGCCAGACGGATGGCATCGGAGAAGGGGGCATTTCTGTCCATCGGCCCGAAGAAGGGATCAGGTCCGTGATGAGGAGCCTGAGCGCCGGGAAAGAGGGGGTCTCTTCCAGCTAGGAACGGAGGGAAAGCAGGTGGGAGAAAAGCGGGTTGTGGTGGAAGGGGGTTTTGATGAAACTCTTGGAAACGGAAAGGACGTATGGGTGGTCTGGAAGAACCAGAAGCCTGGATGGAGAGTGGTGCAGTTTGGGACACTGGTACAGGGGCCTCGGCCACCGCGAGAATCGAAAGTAACGGAGCCGGGGCCGCCGCAGGTGCCGGAATCATCTCGGGAATCGCCGCAACCGGCGGAGGGGGTGCAGGGACCGCCGCTACCGGCGGGCGAGGAAGTACTGCACAGACCGACTGAGTCTGTCTGAGGATGACAGCCTACTTCACTGTGAGGCCGGTGACCATGTCAGTGAGGTTTGCAAGTATCCCCTGGAGCTCCGAGACACGGGTGCCTCTAGAAGAGGAGGCAGATCCGGCGCGCCGCCGGGAAGTAGAAGTTGAGGCTCCGTCATCCGGCGCCCGGACAGAGGGTTCTCCCACATGTATACTGCGGGCAGCAAAGTTGGTTTTGCGCGTTCTTGCCACCATCTCTCCAGTCTCAATGAAAGCACCAGAAGATGTTGACGTAGGATGTAGGGGTCCCAGGAAACACCGAAGAGAGAGAGTTTCGGGAGACGGCGGCGCGCAGGGGGGTGAACATGTTAATGAAGGCTCAGGGAGAAGATTCTGTCCAAAGCAACCAGAAAAGCACACAGAGATTTAAGGTGGTTCAGGGAGGAAATCCCCTACGTCCACCGGTCGGTCAGCGAAGGAGTTTCACTAATAAGAAAAAGATAGCCCTGAAGGCTGTACAATGTTCTGTCCAGAGAAGAAGAAAAAGGAAGAAGAAGGGGGAGATGAAGAAGGTCAGGAGCTCCTCCGTTGGGGTCCTGATACAATGAATAATTGTTCTCTCCTTTTCTCTCTGTCTATCTGCTGGTCTCCGATATCTCTTCTATCTCCTCTATATCTCTTCTATATCTCCGTCTCTATATCTTTTTAGCTGGGACTGTTCAGCGGTTTTTATAGCCGTTGACGTGTGTAGCTCCACCCTGATTTTCCGGAGGAATGGTGATGGATGAGCTCTGAGCGCCGCTTGTCTGTCACTGGAGAGGTCCGCAGCTGTACGAGGAAGATGACATCTTTTAATGCTGGTACTTTTATGGGGAAGAGCGTCTGTACGGAAATCGGCGGGGTTAGGTGAAGTTGATTGTGACAGGCGTTACCTCGTACCCTCGTGCCCGGGGTACGAGGGTTTTATCCTGGATCGTCGTGGACGATGGTCGGTTGAATCCTCGTGCCCGAGGTTTGACCTGGGTCAAGGGTCCTGCAAAACTGGAAGCTGAGTCAGCAAATCAATCAATCAAGTACAGACCCGTCGGGCGCCACGCGTTCGGCCAGGATGCAGCGCAGGAACCACGTGTTAACAGCTTCACACTTAGTTTAGAAATTATATCGTATTGAACTCGAGTAACTTGGCATCAAAATCTAGTTGAATCATTAAAAATTGATCAGTTTAATCTGAATCATTAAAATTTAACTAGTTGATTAAATTTAACACGCTTATTAAGTTTTGTCAAATGTATACATCTTACAAGTGTATATTCTTTATAATTGGATATAGGGTAAATTGCAACGGGCCCGGAGCTCGGAAAGTTGTTGCATATTGGTTTTAATTTTTTAAAAATTTTAATTTATATTTTTAAAGTTGTAAAAGTATTATAGTTTTAATTCCAATTAAGATAAAATTATTATTTTTTACTATTATGTTATAATATTATTTTTGTTGGTAAATTTTTTAATTTTTTGAAATATAATTTTAAAATATTAATATTAATATTTTTTAGTTTTAAATTTTTTGTTAAAAATACAAGGAATAAAAAAATTTAAATTTATAAAGAAAAGTAAAAATAGATGTGCATAACGGTCATTTATAATATATAAATTGTTTAAGCTACTAAAAAAAATAAAATTTATATTTGCTTATTCAAAAATGCCAGCAAAAATTGTGAATTTTGAAAAAAAAAATTTAGTATTTTTAAAATTTTATTGATTCAAATAAATTTTTAAAAAATTAAAATTAATTTGTAATATTCTTCCGATGTGAGATGCCCTATGCAATTTTCCCTTTGATATATTACTTAATTTTAAAGTTGGATTAATTTCTCTATAAAAAAATTGAATTGATTTTATTTTAAATAAATTATTTTTAGCGATCTGAATTTGTATAATTAAAATTAAAAGCGATATTTTGCAGACTCCGAAATTTATACCGTAAATTGCAGTAAAATTTCCAAGTGGTCGCATAGTATATCAAAAATGTTAATTTCGTGCGGAAATTATTCCTCCAACCCGCAAATCTGTGTGCTATAGATCACGGTTTTCGGTCGATCGCATGACATTATCTATGCAACGGGCCGCATAGCATTTTCAAACCATCAATCTCGTACGGGACAGTTGAGGACACGATATTGTGTTGCCTTTTATGTGGCCCCCTGCTGTCATGGTTGACGTCATAATGGTAGGGCTTTTTCTAAAACAAAAAATTATATTAAAATTTATTTAGTTTTAATTAAAAAAAAATTAGCATGTTTCTTTTTTTTTAAACAGTATGTTACCGTCATTATTAACCATCGAGCTTATAAATTTTTTTATATAATAAAAGGTATATTTACAAAATTTAATTTAAATAAATTAAAATAAAGTTGAGAATATCACATCTTAGATAAATCCCAATTTCAAAATAATTTATATTTCAAATCTTACCATAATCTCGAGAAAAAATTACTAACTTCATTTATTGAAATATAATCTATATATAATATATCTCAAGTCATAAATATGTACAAAAATATCTTATGATATATTCATAAATAAATAAGAATAGAGCAAAAATCAGTAAAAATAAATATTTTACTTTCTCGTACAAAACTATTTATTACTATGTGAGTAATACCATCAATTGCATTATTCATAAGAACAAAATTGAAATTTAATTTTATGAAGAGTAATCAAAATTAATCTTGAATTAGCATGAGAAACATCAATTGAAATTTCTTCTGTTGTATAATTTTAATGGATTAAATATCAAATCCACTTGATTAGTTATTAAGGCTATATAGTGGTACTCATAATTTAAAAGATTTTATTCCAAAAATTTTGGATTATGAAAAATAAGATAAATTACATTCTACGATATTACACAGATTCATAATTTTTAAATGTCACTATTTGGATTCTCACATCAGATATAATATATCAATCAATTAGGACCATTTTTAAATGCCAATTTTTTTTTCTTTCCCTCCCTTCTTCATTCCTCACTCCCTCAGTCCCTCCTCGCTCCTCAGGCTATGCAACTATGCAGAAAGCCGTAACTTTGTGAGACCGTGCAACTCGTGACAAGGGCAGTTGTTGCAAGGCCAACCCTCCTGCGGTTCTCACAAAGGGTTGCACAACAATCAATCACACGTAGCGGCGGCTGGCAACCCAAAGAGATAAGGAAGGGAGAGTGTTAACATCTAGTTCCTGCACTGCATCCTGGCCGAACACGTGGCGCCCGACAGGCCTGTACTTGATTGATTTGCTGATTCAGTTTCCAGTTTTGCAGGACCATTGACCCAGGTCAAACCTCGGGCATGAGGATTCAACCAACCATCGTCCACGACGATCCAGGATAATCCCTCGAAACCCCGGGCACGAGGGTACGAGGTAACGCCTGTCACAATCAAACTTCACCTAACCCCACCGATTTCCGTATAAACACTCTTCCCCAGAAAAGTACCAGCATTAAAGGATCCCTACATCCTCGTACAACGGCAGATCTCTCCAGTGACAGATAAGCGACGCTCAGAGCTCATCCATCACCTTTCCTCCGGAAAACCAGGGTGAAGCTACACGCGCCACAACGGCTATAAAAACCGTTGAACAGTCTCAGCCAGCAAAAAGAAAAAAGAGGGGGG
>KZ451980.1:6568931-6580476 GCA_002786265.1 Apostasia shenzhenica
TGCAAAGCTTTATTGTCTGCCTTCAGTGCACTCATGGCAGACTTATAAATGACAAACTCTTCCTGGAGGGCAGCATGCTTAGAGGACTCCACCGCCAATTGGATCCTTAGGGCTTCAATTTCCGCATCTTTGCGGTGCAACTGGTCGGTTTGATCTATCACCTGCTCCTCCACCCGCAAGGCCCTATTCAAAATCAGGGGCAGACGGGCAAGCACCTACAAAAAGGGCAAGATCAGCATCTGCAAAAGATAGCCAGAAAGGTTAGAGAGAGTCCTTATCGTCGCCACTCTGTTGGACATCTGAGCAAAGAGGTCTGTCGTGGAGGTCCTCTCAACTGTCTCCTCCAGCGCCTTGGTCGCCAATCCCCCCGCCAGGATCAGGCCTAGGTCTCCTCGAACCGGATTGAACAGGTTCGAAGATTGGTCGGAGGTGATGATCATCTTCCTCTTCGCTTCTGTCGTGCTCACAACGAACTTTGACCCCTCGCCTCCAAATTCCCCGATGAAATTACGGCACAATGGGGGCTCCACACTCCTCCCCCATTCCCGCTCCTCATCGGTCCCCCTCCCCTCTTCGTCACTCTTCCCCTTTTTTAGAGGGGGCTCCAGGCTGTTCTCTTTGGAAGACCCTCTCTTCTTCTTAGGGGTTCCAAGGGAGACCAAAGCCTGGGAAGGAGCGACCACTACTTCCCTTCCTGCGCAGGGCACCTCCACCATTTCTTTTCCTGCGCCACCTTCGGCTGCCTCTTCTTAGCCCCCCTTTTTTTTCCTATGGTAATCCCCACGGCAGCTTTAGGGATCACTTTAGACCTGGCCAAGGAAGCAGGCTCCTTCCCTTTACCTGCTTCTTCCATCACCTCAGCCAAAGTCTTCTTATCGTCTCTAGAGTCATCCGGCGAGGATACCACATCAATAGATATCCCGCCGCAGACAGGCTCTGGAACTTCCACTTCTTCTTCCCCTACCTCCTCAACTACCTGCTTGCTGAGTTGAGTCGCCGGGGGCTGCCCCCTTCTGGCCCTCCTCATCAGTACTGTTCCAGAAGGAGGAGTAATCTCCTTGAAGATGGTGTACCCCTGCGACTTAGCATACAAGGATACATCATTCTTCACCAACCTCAGCAAATCCTTCAAGGGCCAGTTCTGCCCTTTCAGAATTTCCACGTCCCTCTAGACCGACGTCCCCGCCATCCATTGAGGATCGCCGATGAACTCAGCAGGGCAAACTCCTAGCGTCAAGGGGATCCCTAAATCTCCGCCAACGAAGAAGTAGAAATCCCTCCAGTCAAAGTGGGAACTACTAGCTCCCGAGAACATCGCCTTCCTCGACCTCGACCGCAAGGCCAAACACCCCCCATATCCCGGCACTGCCATCCAACTAAACAAACTCCTGAACAAAACCAGACTCCACGCTATTCCCCTGGCTTGTAGGAGCTTCAGAAAGGAGTAGATGTAAGCGATAGCGTTGGGAGAAAGCTGCGCCGGTACAAGTTGAAAGGAGTTCAGAACTTCTTTGAACTCCGGTTGCGGCGACATCATCAAGCCGTACTCTACTTGGGCCCTGTACACACACACCGCCCCTTCGGGGGGCCTGTTTGGCCAGAGGTCGGAGGTAGGCGGGATGACCATCAGACAAGAGTTCCCCCTGAACCCTTTGGTTGTATTGAGTACCTCATGTTCCACCATGAGAGACTCCTGATAGCTGCTATTTCTCTGAAACCGCTCAGCCAGGTCGGCCCACTCAATCTCTCTTCCGCCCATTTTCGCTCGGTCCTCCCTTTCAAGTGAGCGGGGCAGGTGTTCTTTTTCTTCTCTCTCGGAAACTTAGGGTTTTTCGAAAGGAAGAAGAGGCTCCCGCTCAGACAGCCGTTTATAGGGGACGAATGTGACCTTTTGCCTCCCGACCGTCTGATCTCCTGGATTAACGTGCGAGCATCCTCAGACCACTTGTTCCTTCTGACAACCCAAGGAACCGCAGCGGCGAGCGGGAATCGAGGCGATGCGCGGTTTGCGAAGTGCCACTCCTCTCCATCCCGCCTTTTTACCGTCCTCGGTATTCATATATCGTGCACGAGAGTTCGAATGTTGCCCTTTTTCCTTCTCCTTATGTTCGGTATTCATATATCGTACACGAGAGTTCGAAGGTTGCCTTTTTCCTTCTCCTTATGTTCGGTATTCATATATCGTGCACGAGGGTTCGAAGGTTGCCTTTTTTTCCTTCTTGTGTTCGGTATTCTTATATCGCGCACGAGGGCTCGAAGGTCGCCTTTTTTTTTCCTTATGTTCGATATCTACGTATCGTGCACGAAGGTTTAGAGAGCTATTCCGTCTCTTTTACTTAAGAGTCTCTTTTACTTAAGAGTTTTACTTTGCCTTTTAGAGTTCTTTTACTTATGGATTCATGTATTTTCTTCTGAAAACTTCGTGGTTCAGAACACGAAGAGGAAGCATACAGGAGAATTCATCCACAAAACAGATTCTCGAAAAATGAAAAATGCATTTCATTAAATGATAGAATTTAATACAATTTCTCTCTTTGTTCTCACATGTTCCTCTCATGAGTACAGGAAAAACAAAGAAAGATACAAGGCTTTAGAACTTAAACACCTGGCCTGATGAATTCAGACCTTTTAACCAGGACTTCTCCCCAGGATCTCCTCATCTTCTCTGTCAAACATCCTACAGGTGGTTCATCCGAAAAATGGATCCTTCAGGTGCTGCAAGGAGAGAAGATTATGCCATCAGGCTGAGAAGCTAGTTGAGGAGGAAGAACCGTCACCCCTGACCTAGCCACCTGGCTTCCAGAGGAGTCGCAGGGCTTCCCCCCGAGGTCCCGGGCTTCAGGGTCCAACTTCCCCAACCTGCGTAGGACCTTGGTGGAGGAATCTCCTCAAGAGGATAACACCCAGCATCGAAGAACTTGTCTGGCCCTTTAGGACCGCAAAATGAAAGAACCGCTGGGTCCCTGATATTCTCTTGGTTCAAGGTACCTACATCAACCAAGGTCTGCAGAAGAGCATCAAAGGCAGCCTGATGCTGCGTATGGCGACCCACCGGCGAGGCACTGACAACTTTCACCGCCCTTGTCACCGCCTCTTCCAGGTCCTCCATACGTCGCCCTCGCCATCCAGAGCTATTCTCCACCAAAGCTCGCAGGGAGCGAACTTCAGACTTTGACAGCTCCTCCCGGCGGCGAGCCTCGGAGGCCGCCTCTTTCGCCCCTGACAAGGCCTCCCTGGCCTTAGTAAGCTCCTCCCTTAACCTCCTTTTCTCCTCCCTCAAAGCCTCCCTGTCGTCATCCAAATTCTTTATCCTTTTCTGGAGGACTTTGACGTGGGCGGAGTGGGCCTGGTTCACATCCGCCAGATTGCGATTGAACTCCCCCCTTGCAATCTCACTTTTATTAGCCCACTCCGCATTAAGCTGGGCTAAAGAAACCAACCTACCCTCCAGCTGGTGCAGCCCCTCTAACTCCTCCTTCTGATTACTCAGAGAACACTTTGTAACTTGGGACAAAGCATCCTCCAAGTCCCTTATTTTCTGAAGGTAGTGTGATTCTGCTATCTCCTTACCCTTCAGGGACTTTACCACCTTCAGAACCTCGGAGGTGTTCCCAGAGATCCTCTCCTCTGCCCGCCTGATCTCACTCAGGCGGTCTCCCAGCGAACCCCAGGTTCCTCTAGTACCAAATATAACACTGGGACCAGCTGAGAGAATCTCCCCCTTCTCCTTCGCCGCCTCCTCCATCATGTCTCCTGGCCCTTCAATGCTAGGGGTACCTGCGGGGACGGTGAGGAAAGGTCCTTCTTTCTTCCCCTGGGCCACTTCCCCCAGCTTGGAACCTTCCTCCTTTTTACTTTCCTTGTTCCTCTCTTCCTTCCCCTCAAGGTCTAACGGAGGAAGAGAAAGGAGGAAGGGTTTCTTTTTCTTTTTAGGGGCAGGAGCTAACATACCTAAGGCAGGTCTGCAAATCACCAGGGGACCCCCTCCAGATCCTTTTCTGAAGGAACTCCAAACCTGGGCAAAAGCCGCCCAAGTTCTTCATCCTTCACCATAACCTTCCCTGGTGCCAGCTTCTCCCCGGTGGCCGTCTCTCCCACAAAAACCACCTCCTGCAAATCTTTTGCCTTTGGAGGTGGCTTGACGGGAGAATCAGAAATCTCCACCACCATTTCCGCGACCGCCGCACTCGCCGGGCTCTGAAGAGACTCCAGTGTCTGAACCAAGGCAGCGGCTACCCTAGCCGTGGGAACTTCTGCCCGCGACGGCTCCGGCACCCCTCCAGGTACCTCCGTAGAACTCTTCTTCCTCAAAGGGACGTCGGCCGGAGGCGCTCCAGCTCTTTTTTTAGAGAAGCCGGAGGCGGTCTTCCACTTCCTCTCCGCCATCTCTGCGGGAAGCACTCACACTATTGCAGAGCTCAACAGACAAAGGAAGAGTAGAATGCGAAGCGGCAGACTCCGCCCCCATCTTATCCTTTCAAACCTTGGGCAGCGCATCCACCTTCGCTACGGTTCGCATTCTAGGATCCAAATTAATATTCGCGCCCTGACAATGCCGGGGGCTGATGTTAACATCTGGTTCTTGCGCTGCATCCTGGCCGAACACGTGGCACCTGACAGGCCTGTACTTCATTGATTTGCTGATTCAGTTTCCAGTTTTGTAGGACCATTGACCCAGGTCAAACCTCGGGCACGAGGATTCAACCAACCATCGTCCACGACGATCCAGGATAATCCCTCGAAACCCCGGGCACGAGGGTACGAGGTAACGCCTGTCACAATCAAACTTCACCTAACCCCGCCGATTTCCGTATAAACACTCTTCCCCAGAAAAATACCAGCATTAAAGGATCCCTACATCCTCGTACAGCGGCAGATCTCTCCAGTGACAGATAAGCGGCGCTCAGAGCTCATCCATCACCTTTCTTCCGGAAAACTAGGGTGAAGCTACACGCGCCACAACGGCTATAAAAATCGTTGAACAGTCTGAGCCAGCAAAAAGAAAAAAGACGGGGGACCAAGACATACATACGAGAGAAGGGAGGGATTTTCTGATCCTCTGATAGAAAAAGCTCCAACCAAGGAGTTCCTTCTTTTTCTTCTTCCTCTCCTCCTTCTCCTTTTTCTAAAAGAAAGCATTGTATAAGCCTTCAGGGCTATCTTTTGATTTTAGTGAAATACCTTCATTGATCGACCGGTGGACGTAGGGGATTTCCTCCCTGAACCACCTTAAATCTCTGCGTGCTTTTCTGGTTGCTTCGGACTGAATCTCTTCCCTGAGCCTTCGTTAACAGGCTCACCCTCATTGCGCGTCGCCGTCTTCTGGAACTCTCTCTCTTCGGTGTTTCCTGGGATCCCCACATCCTACATCAACATCTTCTGGTGCTTTCATTGAGACCTAGAAAGATGGTGGCTAGAACGCGCAAAACCAACTCTACTGCCCGCAGTATACATATAGGAGAGCCCTCTGTCCGGGCACCGATTGACGGAGCCTCAACTTCCACTTCCCGGCGACGCGCCGGATCTGCCTCCTCTTCCAGAGGCACCCGTGTTTCGGAGCTCCAGGGGATGCTAGAAAACCTCACTGACATGGTTACTGGCCTTACGGCGCAACAGACCGTCATCCTCAGACAGACTCAGCCGGTCTGTACAGTACTTCCTCTCCCACCGGTAACGGCGGCCCCTGTTCTTCGCCCGCCGGCACCGACGGTCCCAGCTCCTCCTCCGCCGGCTGCGGCGAACCCAGAGGTGATTCCGCCACCCGCGGCGGCCCCGGCTCTGCTCCTTCCGATTCCCGCGGTGGCCGAAATCCCTGCGCCGGCGCCCCAAGCTGCTCCACTCTCCCTCCAATCTTTTGGTTCCTCCAGACCACCCATGCGCCCTTTCCGCCTCCAGGAGGTTCATCAAAACCCCCTTCCACCTTGTCCACTATCACAACATGCCTTTCTCCCACCAGCTTTTCCTCCATTTCTAGCTGGAAGAGACCCCCTCTTCCCTGGCGCTCAGGCTCCTCACCACGGACCTGATCCCTTTTTCGGGCCGATGGATGGAAATGTCCCCTTTTCCGATGCCATCCGTTTGGCCTGTCCCAGAGGACTTTCGGCCACCCAGGTTGGAGGTTTACAGAGGCGCAACAGACCCCCGTGAACATGTGCATGGGTTTGAGGTCGCCGTCCGATATCGCCGGCCGGACGAAGCCACTAGGTGTCACCTCCTGGCCAACACACTAAAGGGGGCAGCATTCAGCTGGTTCATCAAGCTGCCTCGGAGTCACATCACCTCCTATGAGCATCTGAAGTGGGAATTGATCGTCCGTTTCATAGGGCGGGCCCGTATGGTCGTGTCTGACATGGTCCTCGCCAACATCAAGCAAGGCGAGAGAGAAAACCTTCAGGACTACACCAACCGTTTCTTCGCCGCCGCAGCAGAAGCCGAAGATGTAGAGCCTGCAGTGGCCATGCATAACTTCCGGAGAGGGCTCAAGGTAGGGGACCTATCCAAATCCCTACAGTTGGCCAAACCTCGGAGTTACCCAGAGCTGGTGGCCAGGGCCAGTCAGTTCATGCTCCTAGAGGATGCTGAATCCTCCCCCGTAAGCGTTTCCGGGGAAGGAAATAAAAGGAAACATCGGGGTGTCGAACCCCCGGTTATGAGGATGCAAGTGGCCAGACCCCGCGATCGACGGGGGGAGAGGCCCCGGCAAAATCAACCCCCAAGACTTCTTCTGTCTAAGCCACTCCCCGAGGTTTATGCAGCAGCCATCAAGCAGGGATGGATAAGGCCCACAGGACCTAAACCGGTGCCGCCACCCGGAGTGGATCCCAGCGACTACTGCGAGTTCCACGAGAACTATGGGCACAGGCTTCACCACTGTCGAGGCCTCAGAATCTTGCTCGAGAAACTGCTGAATCAGGGCAAGCTCGAGGAGTTCATGCAGATGGCTCCAACCTTCACTACCGCCCAGAAAGGGAAAGCCCCCGAGACTGCTGAAACTCCCGCCAAGGCCCTACCACCCGTAGGCCCTAGCCAGCAAGGGCGCCCTTATCCTCCGGCCACCAGAACTATCAATGCTATCTTCAGCATTGACCCAACCGCACAGCGCCAAGGAGCAGAAGTTGGCGGCATCTCTAAGCATCATGCCTCATCCATCCCCCTTACGTTCTGCAGTGAAGATCTCCCCCAGCAGAGCAACTTGCATAACGATCCGATCGTGGTTGTTGCCCGCATCGCCGATTTCGATGTCCGGCGGGTGCTCCTCGACTCTGGGAGCGCCGCCGACATCCTCTTCGAGTCCACCTTCCTCCAAATGGGACTCAAAGAGACTAACCTCCTCCACGCTGGGACTACCTTACTCGACTTCTCCGGTGAAAGGGTCCAACCCCTTGGATTCATTACTCTTCCCATCTCCTTCGGTGATAACAACGGTCATGCTATGAGCATGGTCAACTTCGCAGTCATTAGGGCTAAATCGGGCTACAACGCCATCCTGGGGAGGACAACTCTAAACTCCTTCGGGATGGTGATTTCCATGCCCCACCTGTGCGCGAAGTTTCCGACCTCTAACGGCGTTGTTACCATCCGAGGAGACGCAATACAGGCTACCCGCTGCTTTCAGATAGCGGCGCAGCTTGTAGTTGATCAAATGGATCCTAAGGAAACCCAACCGGTCTCACCGCAAGAAGGGGTCGTCAGCGTAGCCTTAGGAAGTGAAGGCTCTTCTAAAATTGTAAATGTTTCGTCTTTTCTAAATGAGAAGCAGCAGGCAGAAGTTACTGTCTTGCTTTCAGATTACGTCGATGTCTTCGCATGGTCTCCTAAGGATGTTACAGGCATGGATAGGATCGTTTGCAAACACCACTTGAATGTGTCCCAAACCGCCTCTCCCATTGCACAAAAGAAGAGAGTAATGGCCGGGGAAAGACAGGATGACATTAAAGAAGAAATTATAAAGCTCCTGGGAGCTGGTTACATCAGGGAAGTACAATATCCACGATGGCTGACCAACGTGGTAATGGTGAGAAATGCTAGTGGGAAGTGGAGAATGTGCGTAGACTTCAGGTCACTAAATCAGGCCTGTCCTAAAAACACTTACCCCATCCCTCGTATTGACACAATGATAGACCGAACTGTCGGGTATAGGGTTATGAGTTTTTTGGATGCCTTCTCGGGGTATCACCAAATCTGGATGGCCAAGGAGGATGAAGAGAAAACAGCTTTTATCACTGACTATGGCACTTACTGCTACAAGGTCATGCCCTTTGGTCTCAAAAATGCCAGTGCCACCTATCAACGCATGATCGACGCAGTCTTTAAAGATCAAAGGGGGAGAAATCTCGAAGCTTACGTAGACGACGTCTTGGTTAAAAGCAAGACTTTGACAAAACACCTTAGTGATCTCCGGGAAATGCTCGACACTCTCCGAAGGTACAATCTCAAGCTCAACCCTGCTAAATGTACCTTCGGCGCTGCTTCAGGGAAATTCTTGGGATACTTGGCCTCCGTCAGAGGGATAGAGGCCAATCCTGATAAAATATCAGCCATTTAAGGCATGCCCTCTCCAAAGACGGTGAAGGAGATCCAGAATCTGGCAGGGCGGATAAACAGTCTGGGCAGATTTATCTCAAAGGCCGGCGATCGATGTTCCCCTTTCTTTTGATGTTTGCGTAATAACAAGAAAGGACAATGGGATGGCGAGTGTGAAGTTGCCTTTATTAAACTGAAGAAGTACTTAACCTCGGCCTCGGTATTGGTAGCGCCAAAAGAAGGTTCAATCTTATCTCTTTATTTGGGAGTATCCGATACTGCAGTCTCAGCAGCACTCATCGACGGTGAAAAGGAAGTTCAGCATCCCATCTTTTACACCAGTCACATACTCCTAGACACCGAAGGTCGATATCCCACTCTAGAAAAGCTCGCTCTGGCCCTTCTCATGACGGCCAGGAAGCTACGGCCTTATTTTCAATCTCATACCGTCCAGGTCGTCACGGATCAACCACTCCTAAAAATATTGCATACTCCCGAGGTTTCGGGGAGATTGCTCAAGTGGTCTGTCGAATTGGGAGAATACGACATCAGGTTTGTTCCACGGACAGCAATCAAGGCTCAGGCTCTAGCCGACTTCATCGCTGAGTTCTCTACGACGGAGCCGCCACCTACCGAAACCCTGACGGACCTCTGGTCACTTCATGTTGATGGCGCATCCGGATCTCAATCCCAAGGGGCTGGGATCCTTCTAACCAGTCCAATGGGGGCTACACTTCATCAGGCGGTGACGCTTCAATTCAAAGCGACAAACAACCAGGCAGAATATGAAGCCCTCATAGCAAGATTGAACTTCGCGCTCAGCCTTGCCGTGAAGTGCATACAGGTATTCAGTGATTCCCTACTGGTCGTCAATCAGGTGAACCAGACGTTTGAGACAAAGGACGAGGTTTTGAGGAAATATCTGCAGCTGGCCAGGTCTTTAATCTCTCTATTCGAGAATTTCTCCTTGACACATATACCCCGCGAAGAGAACCAGGTGGCAGACCGGCTCGCAAAAGAGGGGCTCCCCGACCACCACCGGTCTCGGGTGTTCGGAAGGCCTAGTTTCGAGTGCGCCGAAGTCTCTCCTGAGAAGCAACCACCCTGCTAGATAGATGAGATCCTCAATTATTTGAAGAGTGGGACCCAGCCTGATAAT
The DNA here is from genome assembly GCA_002786265.1 of Apostasia shenzhenica. NCBI lineage: Eukaryota > Viridiplantae > Streptophyta > Magnoliopsida > Asparagales > Orchidaceae > Apostasia > Apostasia shenzhenica. The sequence continues at coordinate 6,578,614 of KZ451980.1, forward strand.
AGACGAGAGGCGCAGAAACTAAAGCTTGCTTGTGCCAAGTACACCCTCTTCGACGGAGAGCTCTACAGGAGATCCTATGCTAAGCCCCTCACCAAATGTCTGAGACCAGACGAGGCTTTAAAAGTGATGGAGGCATTACATCGAGGAGAATGTGGAACGCACGCACGAGGTAGAAGCCTCATCATGCGAATCCTGCACCAAGGTTTCTTCTGGCCCAACATCCACAAAGACGCTCAGGTATTCATGGAGAAGTGCCCAAAGTGCCAGTACTACGCTGACATGCAGAGGCAGCCCGCAGGATATCTCAAACCCATCAACTCATCCTGGCCCTTCGCCATTTGGGGGCTGGATTTCTTGGGACCAATGCCTAAAGCCATGAGAGGCTACAAATGGATACTAGTCGCAGTCGACTACTTCACAAAGTGGATTGAGGCCAAGCCACTTACTCAGCCTACTGCTCAAAACGTCGAAAACTTCCTCTAGGCCAACATCATCTGTAGGTATGGCATACCCATGGTAATCATCACCGACAATGGCACTCCATTCGCTAATCAAAGGATCCATGATTTCTGCGGAGAGCACCAGATCAACCTCAAGTATGCTTCTGTTTAGCATCCTCACACCAACGGCCAGGCGGAAGCTGCCAACAAGAACATCCTGAATATTTTGAAGAAATGCCTAGACGGCGCAAAAGCCCGCTGGCCGGAAGAGTTACCAGGAGCCCTCTGGGCTTACAACACAGCCCCATCTGAGATTACTCAAGAGTCCCCCTTCTCCCTCTCGTTTGGGATGGATGCTGTTATACCATTTGAGCTGGAACACCTCTCCCCCAGAATAGAAGCTGCTGCTAGTTTCGAACCCAAGGCTTTGCAAACTTGGGCGGACGAAAATAATAATTCACAAAGGGTCGATTTAGACCTCCTGGAACAAAAGAGAGAGCTAACCGCACTGAAACACCTTGAGCATAAGCGTCGGGTAGAACGATATTACAACCGAAAGGTCATCCCCAGAACTCTCAATCAGGGTGACTTTGTTCTCAAGCGACGACTACTCGCCGGCAGCAATTTAGGGGTTCCCAAGCTTGAGCCAAATTGGGAAGGCCCTTACATCGTGCGCGAAGTTGCTGGGCCGAATGCTTACTATCTTATGACAGTGGAGGGTACTCAGATCCCCAGGAGTTGGAGTGGGGATGACCTGAAGAAGTTTTTCGCATAAATCTCTCGCTTGTCCATCTTGGTATTCTTCATTTGTTCAGATTCATTCTATGGATTCATTTATAGAGGGTTCCAATGCGAAATCCTGGATTTATTCTCGTCTTGGATTTCTTTATATTCTGGAAAGCTTCATATTTCCAAACATACTCACGGCAAGTGGTCCTTATATACAGAGACACATCTATATACATACATCGACCATAGTGTCGCTCAGGTATGATCTCAACTCGAACTCACACCTCGTGCCCGAGGTGTCAAACCTCATGCACGAGGATACTCACTAACTTTCATTAATACGGTGATCATCAAGCCTGGTAGCGCCTGGCAGGCAGGGTTTCCTACAAACATCTGGGACCCTTCCATAAGCCCATCCGGCCAGCGGAAGGTCTGAGGGCCTGCTCGTAACCTTAGGGCTGTCCCTGCTATCGAACAAGATACAGGTCCCCCCTAAGCAAGGTACCTTCGCTTCCCACCAGGATAACTGCCACTCCAAGAGGGTCAGCCATTGCCTTAAGTACAAATGTCATACACGATGTTTCAGACGAACAAGTCCTTTTGGCATTGGGTCAGATAACTCCCCCAGGCAGGATCTCCACGATTATCAATACTTCTTTCCTGTGCAGGTTTACAAAGTAATATCTATAACTCT
>KZ451980.1:6583336-6623684 GCA_002786265.1 Apostasia shenzhenica
ACCTTTTCTCCGGAAAATTAGGGTGAAGCTACACACGCCACAACGGCTATAAAAACCGTTGAACAGTCTCAGCCAGCAAAAAGAAAAAAGAGGGGGGACCAAGACATACATACGAGAGAAGGGAGGGATTTTCTGATCCTCTGATAGAAAAAGCTCCAACCAAGGAGCTCCTTCTTTTTCTTCTTCCTCTCCTCCTTCTCCTTTTTCTAAAAGAAAGCATTGTATAAGCCTTCAGGGCTATCTTTTGATTTTAGTGAAATACCTTGATTGATCGACCGGTGGACGTAGGGGATTTTCTCCCTGAACCACCTTAAATCTCTGCGTGCTTTTCTGGTTGCTTCGGACTGAATCTCTTCCCTGAGCCTCCGTTAACAGGCTCACCCTCATTGCGCGCCGCCGTCTTCTGGAACTCCCTGTCTTCGGTGTTTCCTGGGATCCCCATCCTACGTTAAAAATACAAGGAATAAAAAAATTTTAATTTATAAAGATAAGTAAAAATAGATGTGCATAACGGTCATTTATAATATATAAATTGTTTAAGCTACTAAAAAAATTAAAATTTATATTTGTTTATTCAAAAATGCCAACAAAAATTGTGAATTTTGAAAAAATAAAAATAAAATTTTGGTATTTTTATAATTTTATTGATTCAAATAAATTTTTAAAAAATTAAAATTAATTTGTAATATTCTTCCGATGCGAGATGCCCTATGCAATTTTCCCTTGGATATATTACTTAATTTTAAAGTTGGATTAATTTCTCTATAAAAAAAATTGAATTTATTTTATTTTAAATAAATTATTTTTAGCAAACTGAATATGTATAATTACAATTTAAAGCGATATTTTGCAGACTCCGAAGTTTATACCGTAAATTGCAGTAAAATTTCCAAGTGGTCGCATAGTATATCAACAATGTGAATTTCGTGCGGAAACTATTCGGCCAACCCGCAAATCTGTGAGCTATAGATCACGGTTTTCGGTCGGTCGCACGACATTATCTATGCAACTGGCCGCATAGCATTTTCAAAACATCAATATCGTGCGGGACAGTTGAGACACGGCATTGTGTTGCCTTTTATGTGGCCCCCTGCTGTCATGGTTCACGTCATAATGGGAAGGGCTTTTTCTAAAACAAAAAATTATAATAAAATTTATTTAAATTTAATTAAAAAAATTAGCAACTTTCTTTTTTTTTTAAACAATATATTATCGTCGTTATTAATGATAAATATACCAGGCCATCGAGCTTATAAATTTTTTTATATAATAAAAGGTGTATATTGGTTATACCGAGACCATTTATTTACAAAATTTAATTTAAATAAATTAAAATAAAACTGAGAATATCACAATTTACATAAATCCCAATTTCAAAATAATTTATATTTCAAATCTTACCATACTCTCGAGAAAAAATTACTAACTTCATTTATTGAAATATAATCTATATATAATATATATCAGGTCATTAATATGTACAAAAATATATTACGATATATTCATAAATAAATAAGAATAGAGCAAAAATCAGTAAAAATAAATATTTTACTTTCTCATACAAACCTATTTATTACTATGTGAGTAATATCATCAATTGCATTATTCATGTTAGAACCTTCTCTAATCAGCCCCACGTCGAAGAGCAGCTCCTTGCCAAACAGCTGCTCAACAGCAGCCCCACGTCGAAAAGCAGTTCAACAGCCCCAAGTCGAAGAGCAGCTAAAAGAGCATACCAAATCGTACTCTCCGTACTACTATGTCAACTCAGCATTTAAGATAGTATGAGAGTCCACTACCTAATCGTTCTTTGTAGGAATATGTGTCAGATGTGACAGACTACCTATTGTACCCTCTCCTCCCCAGGCTATAAAAAGGGGACTCAGGCTCTCTCAGACGAGACCACTCTTTCTCTACCCTCTCTCTCTCTTGTACACCATTTGGTCTCCCATTAGAGACGCTCAAGTTTTATAAGAGGAGATGGGATTAGTGGATTCAAATCGCCTTGACGACGTCGTGGTTTTTCCCCCGGACACTCGGGTTTCCACGTAAAAATCACTGTCTCATTTCTCTGTGTGGTGGTGCATTTTTTGGAAGAACTATGCTGAGGTCATGAATTTACGTCCAGGGAGGAGGCAATCCTTGAAGGCGAGAAAGACCTTCTTGTCAAAGCTTGCTCCCCAGTAGCCAATGGCCTTGCAAGAAGGCTTGAGCTCTCCTCTTCCGTAATAACGTTTCATTTTACAAAGTAAGAAACAATATTCATATTCGCCCTTTGTGATTTTTGAATAAATAGCTAGTTTTTAGTGGTTAAAAAATGTATAGAATTATGTTCTTATCTAATTGCCAATGTTACATGCAGTAGGCTCCATTCACCACTTGTTGCCTTTATTACATATGTTAAACATTTGAGAGAAAAATCATCTTAGCTCTATTTATATCAAAGGTTAATATACACAAATTACATAAATGTAAGCCTAGCTTGTTACAAGTATAGTTGACTCTAGATCTTTCGGTGACTTTGTCAATAGTTCACCTAACTGATCATCAGAACTAGCATAAGTTGTGGCAATTACCTTGACTGTACTTTTTTTCTAACAAGTGACAGTCAAATGCGATGTACTTTGTCTTTTCATGAAACACTAGGTTAGATGCAATATGCATAGATGTCTAATTATCACAATACAATTACATAGACCCTAATAATCCCTAGTTGTTGATCAACAGTTTCTGATGTTGTTGCTGGTTAGAGCTCTGATACCATGTCAACATTTGAAGGAAAAATTATCTTAAGTAGCCCTCACTATCTATATTTATATTATGATTAATATACACAAATTACATATGTTTCTGACCTTATATATAATTATAAGCATATCTTCAACAACATATCTTAAAGATTGTTATGTTCCTTCCAAAATATATACTTCACTCAATTTGTGATGGAGTAGAATAAAAATGATGAATAGAAACTTGCATCTCCCTATTACTGTTTTTCCTTTACCTTAGTTTTATCTTCTTCTCTGTTATTCCTCTTTAACTTCAGACTTCTTCTAGTTCCTTCGTTTCCTTTTCTTTTGTCCATCTGCGTTCTCTGGATTAAGGTGTTGCTAACGACGACAACTTTCGTCCTATCTTGGAAATTTCTTCAAGATTAAAGTGATTCGATCAAACAAATTCGGGCATCAATTGTTATGACAATGTTAAGTCTGACTAGTTTGACTATATTGGTGCAAATGCTCTGAAACAAATAAGCCGTGATTTGAGTTTAAAGGAAAGAAATGGTATAAATCGAAGAATTTGTCGGAAATGTGTCACTTACATAACAATCCTAAGCATGTTTGATAGAAACAGCTTCACAAATCTCAAGCCTTATAGGTAGTACAATGAATGGATGGGCGAGGAGACAATATTTACGTTTCTTGAATACACGTGCTTCTGTCGATCTGAGTTTGGGCTATGTAACAATCTGACGCTGGACGTCAAGATATTGTCCACTGGGCTTCACACTTAGTTTAGAAATTATATCATATTGAACTCGAGTAACTTGGCATCAAAATCTAGTTGAATCATTAAAAATTGACCAGTTTAATCTGAATTATTAAAATTTAACAAGTTTATTAAATTTAACAAGCTTAATAAGTTTTGTCAAATGTATGCATCTTACAAATTTATATTCTTTATAATTGGATATATGGTAAATTGCAACGGGCCCGGAGCTCGGAAAGTTGTTGCATATTGGTTTTAATTTTTTAAAAATTTTAATTTATATCTTTAAAGTTGTAAAAGTATTATAGTTTTAATTCCAATTAAGAAAATATTATTATTTTTACTATTATATTATAAGATTATTTTTGTTTGTAAATTTTTAAATTTTTTAAAATATAATTTTAAAATATTAATTAATATTAATATGTTTTAGTTTTAAATTTTTTGTTAAAAATACAAGGAATAAAAAAAATTAAATTTATAAAGAAAAGTAAAAATAGATGTGCATAACGGTCATTTATAATATACAAATTGTTTAAGCTACTAAAAAAATTAAATTTATAAAAAAATGCCAGCAAAAATTGTGAATTTTGAAAAAATAAAAATAAAATTTTAGTATTTTTATAATATTATTGATTCAAATAAATTTTTAAAAAATTAAAATTAATTTGTAATATTCTTCCGATGTGAGGTGCCCTATGCAATTTTCCCTTGGATATATTATTTAATTTTAAAGTTGGATTAATTTCTCTATAAAAAAAACTGAATTGATTTTATTTTAAATAAATTATTTTTAACGAACTGAATTTGTATAATTACAATTTAAAGAGATATTTTGCAGACTCCGAAGTTTATACCGTAAATTTCAGTAAAATTTCCAAGAGGTCGCATAGTATATCAAAAATGTGAATTTCGTGCGAAAACTATTCGGCCAACCCGCAAATCTGTGAGCTTATAGATCACGGTTTTCGGTCGGTCGCACGACATTTATGCAACTGGCCGCATAGCATTTTCAAACCATCAATATCGTGCGGGACAGTTGAGACACGGCATTGTGTTGCCTTTTATGTGGCCCCCTGCTGTCATGGTTCACGTCATAATGGGCAGGGCTTTTTCTAAAACAAAAAATTATATTAAAATTTATTTAATTTTAATTAAAAAAATTAGCAACTTTCTTTTTTTTTAAAACAATATATTACCGTCGTTATTAATGATAAATATACAAGTCCGTCGAGCTTATAAATTTTTTTATATAATAAAAGGTATATATTGGTTATACCCAAAAAAATTATTTACAAAATTTAATTTAAATAAATTAAAATAAAGTTGAGAATATCACAATTTACATAAATCCTAATTTCAAAATAATTTATATTTCAAATCTTACCATAATCTCGAGAAAAAATTACTAACTTCATTTATTGAAATATAATCTATATATAATATATATATATATATATATATATCAAATATGTACAAAAATATCTTACGACATATTCATAAATAAGAGTAGAGCAAAAATCAGTAAAAATAAATATTTTACTTTCTCATACAAAACTATTTATTACTATGCGAGTAATATCATCAATTGCATTATTCATGAGAACAAAATTGAAATTTAATTTTATGAACAGAGTAATCAAAATTAATCTTGAATTAGCATAAGAAACATCAATTGAAATTTCTCCTGTTGTATAATATAATGGATTAAAAGCCAAATCCACTTGATTAGTTATTAAGGCTATACAGTGGTACTCATAATTTAAAAGATTTTATTCCAAAAATTGAGGATTATGAAAAATAAGATAAACTACATTCAAGTTTTTAAATTACAGTATAATATTACACAGATTCATAATTTTTAAATGTCACTATTTGAGTTCTCACATCAGATATAATATATCAATCAATTAGGACCATTTTTAAATGCCAAATTTTTTTCTTTCCCTCCCTTCTTCATTCCTCACTCCCTCCTCGCTCATCAGGCTATGCAACTATGCAGAAAGCCGTAATTTTGTGAGACCATGCAGCTCGTGACAAGGGCAGTTGTTGCGAGGCCAACCCTCCTGCGGTTCTGATGCAGCGCGGGAATCGGTTTAACGCGAACCTAACGCTACCAATATTAAATTAGTGCCTAGATTTATATGTATATATTTAAATGATTAAATGCAAATAAAGAGGAGATTAAAACTAAGTTTTTCAAATTATATTAAATATAATTATTTGCATATTCACATACGTATCACAAAATTACTTTGAAGATTAAAATTTGATCCAAGCAAATTGAGGAAACTATTGCAAATAAGATTAATAAATTATCGAGTTTCAGAAAATTTAACACGCATGCATATTATACCTTAAAATTCCAGCACATGATAATTTTATCCAACTATTCAATACATAAAATCCTTCACCAAATAAGAATTTCACAATTCAGCTTAAAAGAGGGGTGTAATATGGAATAAACAGTGAATTTCTTTCTCAATAACAAGCACTTGAAACTCAATATTAACTAGAGCTTATATGGAAATAAAGACATAAGATCAAAACAATGCAGGAATTTAGTCTTCTTGAGAACGCAGCAGCCAGCAGGAATTAATGAAAATATACTGAGCTGAAGATTCATGTAAACAGCAAATGGAAGGAAAACAAGGAAATAGGAAAACAGGGAAAACAAAGAACTAAGATGCACCGTAAGCAAACCAAGGAGAATCAGAACTCAAAGTCGAAGCCTCAGCCCCCTGCTGTAACCTCAGACGAAGCCGAACTGTCTCCGAACAAAGCCGCAGCCACCTGCCCGACTTTGAACAATGGAAGAACGCCGAACGCAGCCGCCTGCTGCCGTGCCGACGACGAAATCCGCGACCACCTGTCCGGATCTCTGGAACGTCCTTGAACGAAGCCGTAGCCACCTGCTCGACTCCGATCAGTGGAGAAAGTGCCGAACGCAGCCACCTGCTGCAGTGCCGGCGAGAAATCCTTGGCCACCTGCCCGGATCTCTTCGAATCTCTGCTCTGAGGAGAATCGCTCACAGAAAATCAAAAACACCCTCCCTTTTCGTCGCCTCCGTCGGCCGTTTTATAGGAGAGGGAAGCTTGGGCGGAACTAACCGTATACCCGGACTCGGCGGAGGAAGAGCGCGGGAGTGGAAGACGTGGTCACCAACGTGCGCGAGAGCTTCGGCGAGGCCGGCGACGTGCGCGGACGGACCGGTTGGTTGGCGCGGCGTGGAAAGAAGGCGAGGTCCGGCTCGTCGGGAGGATTCCGCGCAGGCTAACATAAGAGAAAGCCCGCACCCATCATGGATTAGGGCTGCTCTGTTTTAATTTTAGGTAAACTTGCAGATGAGTCCTTCGGTTTCTGCTCCTTCATAAATAAATCCACTCATGCTTTGCCCCTTCACCAACAGAGTTAAATTTGAATCAATTTTAATTCAAATTGGATCCAGCTCAATCCAATTGAATCAAATTGACTCAAATGACCCAAACAACACTCATACTAATACCAATTTGATTTCAATTGAACCTTAAATCAATATTCCTGGGTTCAATCGAATCAAATCCAACCTAATTTGATTAATTTGAATCCAATTTGACTCAAATTGAATATAAATAATTCAACTTGAATTTAATTAATCCAAATTAACCAAATAAGACTCGAAACAAATACAAGACACCAAAGTGGGCATTCCCACTGACATAAAAACATATTGTTTGACTCAATAAACGACCCAAATAAAACGTGCAGAAATAAAGATAACTATGTACAAGATGAAATTATTATAATCTACGCTCAAAGTCGTAGATTATAACGCAATCGTTGACACTGGTGATCTGGCTCTGCATCAGGTTCTCACAAAGGGTTGCACAACAATCAATCACACGTAGCGGCGGCCGGCAACCCAAAGAGATAGGGAAGGGAGAGAGAGAGAGAGAGAAGGGTTGTACGATAACCGATTGCACGTAGCGGTAGCTAGCAACTTGAAGAGAAAGGGAAGGGGAGAGAGAGAGAGAGAGAGAGAGAGAGAAGAGATGGTAATTTTGATATTTTATAAAATTCTAATATAAAAAATAAAAAATAAACTTAATTGGTAAATTATATCTGACCAAAGGACCCAGATGTTAGCTTTTAAAATCACTAACCTGCGTAATATTATACCATAAACTCAAAAAATTAATATAATTTATCATAAAAAGCAATATATTTATTAGAAGAATAAAACCACTCTATAATGTAGAAGAGAGTACGACAAAAGATGAACAAAATAAACGCAATCAAATACACGTTGAAAGACACTAACCTTTCATCATGAAGGAAGAAAGAGGAGATGAGATTGAAAATGTTTAATCCTTTGGGACTACATCATCTCAAAATTGTAGAGAATCTCCCATGTTGAAGTGTTAGGTAGAGCACATATAGGCTCAACAAAATGCTTATTCTTTTATTCAAGAACACCATTTTAATTAAGAATATATAGAGAGGGAAGCATCATTTGACTTCATAGAAAAGACAATCTTATTTAAGAAATAGTTTAAGGATTTTATAAGCTTAATAACAAAACAAATGAAACAAAAAAAAACTTGAATTGATAATAAAGATACAATTGAAGTATGTCAGCATACTCCTCTACATTAATAAAGATAATATAACTAGTACTATAGGGACGGTGCCAAGAAATTCTTCAAATATAAATTATCTAGACGTGCTTATTGGTAACGAACTAAAAGGCTAAATTAGAGGACCTAATTGCTATTAACCCTAAAATTAAACTATTTGCCTGCATATTTTAATATAGGATTTTTACATACAGGGCATAAAATTTACACAAAATTACGCATTTCACCATCAATTCGTAAATATTACCACTATCACACCATATTCATTTAAATTTTATGCATTTCACATATTTCACATATTTCATATACTTTATAATATTATATGTAAATTAAAATACATAAATTCATTAAATATTTAAATTCTAATATATATTTTTATTTTTTTACTATAAACACATCATTTTTCTTACTTCAATTAAAAATTATAACCATATGAATTTAAATTCGGCAATCTAATTGAAAATTTTAAATAGAATAAATAAATTAAAATACATAAATTCATAAATATTTAAATTGTTATTTATATAAATTAATTTATTTATAGTATTTAATTAATATATTAATAATATAATTAAGATCAAGGCCAATTTAGAAATATAAAGTTCACCGTTAAAGAATATGGCGTGAAATATGTGAAATGCGTAAAATTTAAATGAATATAGTGTGATAGTAGTAATATTTATGAATTGACGGCAAAATGCGTAATTTCGTATAAATTTTATGTCTTATATGTAAAAACCCCTATGACGTGGCCCCTAGCAGTATCGCCGCGTGTCTCCTACCCCAGCCCGTCGCCACCTGTGTTTTCTTCTAAGTTCTGGTGCTGCCACACGTTTTAACTCTTCCTCATATAAATCTTCACTGCCTCTGCGGCTTTGCCGCCTTTTATCGAACATCCATCGATGGCGTCAATCGGAACTCCATCGACGGCGTCAATCGGAAGCACTGCGCATAAGCTGCTGTTTCTGGCGGCGCTGCTCTTGCTGCTTCGTCTCGGCGGAGGAGCAGCCGTCACGCTGAAGACGGGCGTCGAGGGAGGAGCAGGGGGCGAGTCCTCTGAGTCATGGACGACGTGGGCCAAAGAGAAGACGAAAGAAGCCAAGGAATTGGGCAAGGAGGCCATGGGAAGTGCAGGGGAAGCAATGAAGAAGACGAAAGACCAGACGCTTGAAGGTATCTAGTTTGTTCCTTCTTCATTGACATTTAGGAGAAGAATATATCTGATCAAACAAAGCTGATCTTGCAGGGAAGGCCAAGGAAGTGAAGACGGCGGCGAAGGAGATGCCTGAGGGCATGAAAGATGCAATCGTGGAGAAGGCGGAGGCGGCAAAGAAGGCATGGGAGGGGACTGAAAAACTGAAAATGATGGCGAAGGAAACTGTTGATGCAGCCAAGGAGAAGCTGGAAGCTGCGAAGGAGAAGGTGGACGGCTCTCATAGAGCTGATGATGAGCTCTGAATCGATGGATTTCCTCCGTTTTTGATGTCTGAATACTACTATTGGTACTGAATTGTTTATCATTACATGCAAATGATGTCAAATAATCATGGTGTGCTTCATTGTTGCTCTTTTTGGCACTGATTTGTATCAACTACATCTAACGGTTCATGAAAAGGCAAAAGATGCATGCTTTTAGAATGAAAAACTCTCAATAGAGGGAAAAATCATGATGAGACGATTTAAATTTACTATATATAGTTTTGTGTAGAACAAAAAGGATTGTCATATTAAGTGGAAGGGAAGAGAGTTGAGTTACCTGATAGTGTGCTTAGAGTCAAAACTCATAATTATGTTGTGAGCAGCCACATGTCAACTTCAGACATCCATCGTCGCGTCATTGCTGGAGGTTTTGTCATCGAAAAGCCAGAAACATGACCAAGAATAGACATCAAGGGAGACTTGAAACAAAAACAATGCAGTTAAAGAAGATGCTTGTTTGTGAAAAATGTTTATATGATTTACTAAATATGAATATCAAATATGTGGTGGGTTGCTGAAATATCATGAATTAGACAGCAAACTGAGATGACCTGAAGTAAACACAGTAAACTAAAAATCTCATGGCTCATAAAATTGAATTAATGACTCCTAGTCTTGTGGCCGGACATCAGTTGGAACAACAGACTGTGTTAAACTAATCCCTGTAACTTGCACTAACACCATAAGTTCTATGAGCTGAATCGAAAGCAAAATTATAAGCCATAAGCATGAGATGCTCCTCCACAACACTAAACAGTCGCAGGCTCGAAACAGACTTTTCACCTTTGTAAGTGATTTCAAGATAACTGTATCTTCTATAGCTGGTTGGCATCTTCTATAAGTATAGAGAGTTTGCAAACATTATACCACGCCGAAGACTCTCGCTTGCTGCTTCGAACTTCTTCTCCAGATTGACCTCCCCGACGGCATGGGCGGCAGCTTTCAACTATACGATATCAACATGAGTGAATGGAATTCAAAACATTTTCAATAAGTAATGATCCTCGTACTTCTAGGGGTGGTAGAACATCAATAGGCTTAAGTCCAAGCAGTCTACCTGGTTCAAGAATTCATCCAGCCTTCTAGCCAGCCGGATTACGCTGCCCTCAAAAATGTCCGTCATTTGCATCAGCTCTGCAAACGTTGCTCCCTACAAAAAAAGAAAAAAAAAATCAACTACTCAAAAATAACCTTAAGGTAATGATGTGATTGAAAAGAAAATCAAATTGAGAAGAATGAGATCGGAAACATGATCATCAAAATTTTGAAAACTATGTTGCCACATAGTGCACATTTAAAAATCCAAATAACAGAAAACTAATTAGACTTACAAGCAAGTAACTATCATGAATTCTGGGCAATGCAATTACGATAATGTTCCTCAATCAGTCAATATGGAATACGTACCTTCGACCAGCAATAAATGACATCCATCAAGAATGGTCTTACAGTTGATTCTACATACTCCTCCACATTTATGTCTAGTTTGCACTCACGTTGAATCTGCATGTACAGAGCCTCAGTTAACTGCATCAGTCAATGACCTCAAGTATCATATAAAATAAAAAAACAAAGAGACCTCTGCTATTTTTCTTGCACTGTCCTGAAGCTGCTGCAAAGGTTTTGCCAGTTCCTTTCTCAAATGTATTTGCTCATTTGATTTATCACCAGGTATAAAGCAGCTTGCAAGAGCAGCAACTTGATGAGGATCGAGATCATTAAATGTGCCTATGACAGCAATCGATCAAAACCTTGCCAAACTGACTATACAAAAAGACACCTTCGAGTTACAAAAAAATTTGCATATGTGGAAAGAAGCACCATTAAACATTAGCTCCGTTACAAGAAGTTCATCGCCAGTGTCGATCAAACAGGCAGCACGACCTTTTAATTGAACTACACCATCTGCATCTGTGTGACCAAGCATCTTGAGAACCCGAGAACGGTTTTTGAGCTCATCACGAAATTTTGTTAACTACATAGAAAAAAAGAGCAAAAAAGTTCAAAATAATGAGGTGGCAAGGTATGTACCAGTAAAATCCGACTCAAATGAAAAAAATCGAAGTTTCACAATATGCAAAACCATATGCATCATGTGCTAACAATGGTCAACTAAAAATGAACTGAACTTTCCTTCAAAAAAAATGACTGAACTGTGTAGGAAAGAAAATTCTGCATGTGTGTGTTACCAAGAACAGAAGACATTGGTGGGGACTATGGCAGCACGAAATTATAAAAGGATCAATTAAATAAATATGAAAAATCAAACTACATTATTACATACATTAAATGTTAATCTTCATATTTCAACTTCATGCCACTTGAATATAGTGAATACATCAAACCCTGCCATCTTGTCAAAAGCTGTTAACCAAGTTTAATTAGCAGAATATTTTGTAACTAGTACATTTATATTTCAAAGTAATTTTACATGTCAGTCAAAAATGTGAACCCTCCACCCAATCAACCAATCTAGGGTTACATTCTGGCTTCTACAACCAACGTCCAAACTGATGCTGGTTATTAGAGCATTTAATTCAAAATGGAAAGGAAATAGACGTTGTCTGACAGTGTGATGAGAAGAAGGTTTATGAGTTAATTGACAATTTATCACAAACAAAGAGCAACTAATTTCAAGATCAAATTATGTGAAAGTTAAATCCGCAAAACAAACCTACTCAAAATGTATAATCAAATACAATCAATGTAAATTTAGAATACATGAAGTAGGAAAAGAAACAGATATATTGATAACTTTATTCTTTGTCACTATAAATGAGAATATTGAAAATCCAATCTTTGAAATTGGAAATACTGTTATCAGTGAACCACGGGCATTGAAACCAGAGCATGATGAATTCATAATCCATGATGAATTCACACTCAGCTCCATCCACCCCTTCCATTACGTATCTAGCAATCCAACCACTCATGATGGCCACGTCTAGGTGGATTGTGGTGCTACTGTTCCTTACAATACCTTTCACCTTTAGTAAAAACTTTTCCTTTCTTTCTAGATATTAATTCGTCCCACTTGTCCAAGGGCTAGGAACTATGACTTGACCTTCGAGGAAGAACTCCATGGCAACCCCTCATTTAGAGCTCCTAGATAATGAAAGGTTAACCCTTTCCAATGCACAAAGTCACAAAGCCAGCCAACTACGCTCGACCAAAGATCAAACCCGAAGTTAGCCGGGTTAGACACAAGTCAAGCTTGATTCGTCTCAATTCAATTCGAGTTCGAACTAGCTTGTATCGACTTTGAGGCTCGAATATTAATCGAACTAACTCAAGCCCGCCAAACAAATTGAATTTTTTTTTTAAATTAAACATAAATTACCTCTGCTAGGATTTGAAATTGGGTTAACCTAACAAATATCTTAACCACAATTAATACATACTTATATACAAGTATATATTAAATCAATAATATATTATTTATAGTTAAAAAATAGAGATCGAGCTAAGGCCCTGTTTGTTTCATTAAAACTCTTAAATGGGGAAGTTATTACATTAATCACCCTTAAAACTAAAACAGACAACGTGGAACCAAAGTATTCCCATGAATAAAACTATTAGATTAAAAAATTTATAGATTCCATAACCAACACAGACTCGATAAAATAAAGTAGACAAATAGAAAGCATCAACCCATCAGGGTAAATAATATGGTGCAATCTAGTCTGACCTGTGATCATAAAGATGTCCCCATACCAATGTCAAATGTACTCAAAACTATTTAGTGGCAGGAATGATAATATGATGCTCGTCTAAAATAAGTAAATAACAAAGATGCAAGTGTCAAGTTACATGTACATAATTTCCCCTAAAAATAGTAATCGATCACCTGAGAGTTTCGCAACTTCGACTTCAGCTGCTGAATTTCATGATTCACCATAGCTTTTCTTTGGAAACATTTGAATTGCTGATCAGTTTGACCAGACTATAACAGAACAGAATGCAGCATGTGTTGCATCAAAATGAACCATGATGAAACCACAAAAACAAAATACTAGTGAGACAAAGTAAAATACATACCTTATGCAGCGGATGAGAAACTAATTTCTGCTCCAACTCTTCCATTTTATGAACCAATCCAGTAACTTCTGGGTCTTCAATACCCATATCCTTATGAACAGAATAATTTCATCTCAACATAGGCATCACAAAATTTTCTCAAACTTTAACACAATTATTAAAAAAAGTATGCTTGACGCAATTAGGTCTGAAATTTCTGGTTACCCTTCACCAAGAACATGGGAGTGAAATGAATGCTTGATGCATGAGGGTAATTATAAATGACTAACATCCTATATGTGAAAGGTGCCCACATACCTTGACTGGATTTAGCCTTGGGAGTCCTTTCAAATACTGTTTATGCAATTCCTGCAATGCTAAAAGTACTGTTTGTCTTGCTTCTGAAGGACGAAGATCAGCAGGCAATGAGATCCTTATGTTGCTGATGCCAGATATTAGAGGCAATGGTACAGGAACCTACAGAAATTATTTAGTCATAATTGCTATAAACTGGCTAAAGGTAAGGTTCCAACTTTATCCTTCCACGACAGACTGTATCTAGCAAGCATCATGAACTGACCCGGACAAAAATGTTGCTCCCATGAGCTTCAACTCACCACATGCATTTCTCCCCTTTCTCCAGGACGAGGTAGGAATGGCTTTTGACGGGTGCCACTGCCACTTGAACCGAGAGAACAATGCAGCAACGTATCCACTAGGTAACTGCTGCCTCTTGAAGCAGCAAGTTCAGCTGGTAATGTACTTACTCCTGCAGGAGGTTTTTTCACAACATTTACAACTACTCCCCAGCCCCAATCTGTTCCACCATCACGTACCTTGACCTGATAAATAACACACATTGGACCTCAAATGTTTCCATAAAATTACCATAATGTCTCAGATTTAGAGCCTGAACAGTGGGCAAAAGTTACATTGTTCGTTCCACTTTAAAGTGAGCCCAGACAGGTCATATCTTATATTAATTTTAAAATTAAAATTTAGTAGAGCGTTATACACATATTTTAAAAAAAAAAATAACTTCACTTTAATTGTACAGATATCAAGATAATAGCTACTATATTTCAGATGCCACACATTCCAAGAAAAATAACTGTATTTCATATTCAATATTATTCATACTTAACTTTAACCTTTTAATTTCACTAATATATTCATAACGCGAATAGAAGTAATGACATGAACATAATTTGCGAGCTGCCACCAATGATTCAACTTGTTAAGATGTCAAAGGTTAACTTTAATAAAATTAAATTTAAACTTGAATGAAGATATCTTTTATTGACAGTTGTGTATGATGTGAAATGATATAAATTGGTATTTATTTTGGTATGTGCGTAAGATATAAAATAAAATTAATTTTTTTATTTTGAAATATGTATATGACATGAAATATAGTTAAATATTAAAATTTATGTATGATGTGACATGTTGATTAAAGTCAACATGATTAAAATGAACCTACACTGGTCATAACTATGCAAATACATATTAAAAAAGTAGAAGTGACAAGAGATGGATACACTTTAAATATGTGAGTAACAGTTAAACAATTTAAATCTAAATTATCACAAATAAATGTAAATATTTCATACATAAAAGTGATAAATCAAGAAAATTTGAAACCCACAGATTAAAGTTGTTTTAAATTTAAATAAATTTAGTTAGCAACTATAAATGTTTGTTATAATTTTAGAATATAAACAAGAAATTATAGATTAGAGTTTCAGAAACTATAATCTATAAATTCATATAAGATCACTATTTGTGCGAGAAACTCGAAAGCATCCTAGCCATCCACTTGGCACCATCAAATACCACCAAATTCCCAGGCCAAGTCAATCGAGCCACAATATACAAAACAATAATTACAAAATGTTCTATTCCCCCTATTCATCCATTCCAGAGGTATTTTGCAAGCTAAAGTTGAAGTCCTGGACCATGCACTGTACCCATACCATCTATATCTGAGGGACCCAGCCAAGTGTGTTCCAGGACAGTATGGTCATCGACTTCTCTTATCACAGCTAAACTGCAGAGCCCATTTACCCTTCTTGTCCACCACTATTTTGGACAAATAGCGAGTAGGAGCAGCCGACATCCACACAAACAGTATGGAAGTAACACGACAAGGATTCCCTCACATCACCGGACCAACAGTCTAGCCTCTTTTTTGGTGCCATGGCCTAATGAGCCTGTCCTTCACCAAATATCCACATCAAAGCTCAACATGGCAAGATCCTAGAGGTCACCCTGTGTGGTTCAGATGGGAGGAAGCCATTCCTCCCCCTTTGACTTTCTTACTACAGCTATAAATACCACAACTTAGATTGTAGGAAAGGGGATCACAACATGTACGTTATTTCTCTTCTTCAAATACAATTGTGTGCTCACTTATCAAGGGGCTCATTCATCACACAGTGGTTGGATTAGTTTGGCCAATGAACTTAAGGGATCTCTCCAAACCACTTAAATCTTAATGTGCTTTACTTTCCTGCACTCATTTTTCTCTCCTTGTTCACGGTCTCTCCCTCTCTCACCATCGCCTAGGAGCATTCAGTGAGTTGCTTGTTAGCAAATATCTCCCTTCTCATACGTTAACATTTTCGGTGCTTTTACTGAGACTTGCTAGCATGATTGGCAGAGCTTGTAGCCTCAACACTCTTACCAACATTCTCCTCCCAGGTGCTCTAAGATGGGAAAACCATCACCGATCAGGCCTCCAGTTCTAGCACTCACATATATTCTAGAGCAACCTCTACATCGCACAACATGCAAATGGAGGGGATGTGTGCCTCCGAACCTCACCAAACAAAAAAAGGCTCTTACTGTCATCATCACCCATAGCGGCAAAGGTGCCACGTTGAATTCTGGCCCCTCTTAAGTTCTCCATCAACTATCATTGTTGTTGTAACCCTCACAGGTAGCCACAACGATGCCCTTATAGGCAAGGCTTGCACCAGCATCATCGGTTCAGGCGCTAGCTAGCTTGCCAGCTCAAGCAGTAGCGTTGGGAGTTTCAAATGCTACAAGATTACCGCAACCACTACCAATGGCAAATACACAGCTAAAACCATTTGCGTTAGTCACTTTGACGTCCATTCCTCCACTTCAACTTGCCCGGATCACTAACTACGATATTTAACAAACACTTATCGTCTCCGAAAGCTATGCCATCATCCTCTTCGAGTTGGCTTCCTCTATATAGGGATATAAACCAAACTACGACACTCTGGAGCTCACCAACACGGAGTTGGCTCCATGTTGGATGGATGAAATTCTTACCAATCTCAAAGACGGGTTGCAACCAGAGAACAAAAAGGTCAGGGAACTCAAAGTTAAGTGCACCAAGTACCTCCTCATCAATAGAAATTCTACGATCAGATGAAGCTCAACATTCACCAAGTTAGCTGCGCAGCTAAGACATCTGGACCCCTGCCCTTCTAACACAAACTAAACAGTCGACCCACTCTCCATCCATACAGTTCCTATAGGGGTATTACTTAGCCACTCTAACTATGAATACTCTACACGACCGGTCCCTAAAATATTTGGTCTAGCACCTCGTATGTGCCAAGTTCCACTCATGTTCACGCACACACACAAATACAAATCATACATTCATTGCAACAGCATATGCAAAAATGGGTCCACAGGGGTCTCCCTCATACCCTTCCAGAAAGCCAACCTCCAGTATCTCAACGAACTGTGGCAAGCTCTCATCTGAAAGGTTCAGACTATGTTCTAAATATACAAACTCACCACCCAAGTACTCAACTGGAGCAGCCTTCTCCAAGCTTTCTACAATCAAAAGCTCCTGGTCAAAAGGGCCGATGGGGAGAGCCTCTCATCTTAACCTAATGTTTATCATCCTTTGTTGTAGGAATGATAGACATGTTGTAGGAATGATACACATCCCATGTAATCAGTCGATGGCGGCCTTCTCCTCCAAAGCTTGCCTAATTTTTGGGGAAAAATTTGAAACAAAGGAAGACTCCGCCTTCAGCTACGTCACCTTTGCCTTCAATGCTTCGGTTTCTTCCTAGTGGCCCTCACTTCCACCTGGGTTGCTGCAAGTTCCCCCGAATAGCCTCCAGCTCCCTGGAGTGCATGGCCCGGAGCTTCGCCGCACGGATCACCCAACCTAACCTCAAGAGCTGCGACATGGCCTAGAGAGTCGCGAAGTCCATTTTAAATTTGTGATGCTCCAAGCCCATGTCTTGAACATATCCCTTCAACATCTACCCTCTCCATCCGCAACTTCCTCACTTGCCCCATGACGCACGTGTTCTCCTGGTCCTGCAACACTAGGCTATTCTTCATCTCTTTTTTCATGTTGATGAAGTAGGAAAAATGCCTCAGGGACTATACCAACAACTAAGGCAAAGTTAGTATGAAGCAAACAAAAACAACTCTCAACAGGAACGGAGCGCGAACCATCACTTACCAGAAAAACGTCATGCGCAATCTTCCTAGAGAGGTCCTTCCCACAGACAAGGCTTAAGGTGTCCTCCCAGCTTTTTATTCGAAGGCTCCTTCCCACCATGAGCCTGATTTCTCTGGGAAAGGCCAACCCCTTCTTTAACCTTCGAGGCAAATGAAGGTGGAAATCTTGGTCCGTGGCAATTGACTACACTTAGATTTACGGTGTAGATTATCTAGAGATCTTCTAATCTATTGCAGAACTAAATTCCAATTACTACTCTCTATTACAATCAACAAGATTGAAGATAAATGTCAGTTATGCCTTTTTTTTTTTAATTTATCTCTTGAAGGGTGAATATGAACTAAACTTTGAGATATGTTACAATGTATATCTATATATGGTTTGAAGTAGAGTTGGCAAGTTTGGTTTGAGAGATTACAAAGTTGTTGCTAAAGTTAGTGTTTATAGCACTACTGCAGATTATTACAATTTTCTAGCATTTGTTGTCTTGGTATAGGCATGACAGGATAATACACACTTACGAGTGCATAGGATAATCTGAATCCCAAAATAATAAATACAAATAGTATCCACGAAATATCTGCTAATATCTAGGATCCAAATAAGCATCTCAACAAATGTAATGTTAAGAATAGGAGAAATCACAATTACCCTGCAGGATGCGGCTCTTATTTATCTTATTTGTCTCTCCCATTTTGAGCAAATAGCGTATAAGAGTGGCACTACATCAGTCTTGTTTTCTCTTCCCAAGCAAGAATCATGCAAACGGTAGGGGATAAGAAAGCCCTCTGCATCACTTGACCAACCGTTCAACCCCTTCTCTGCCACCATGAGCTGACAAGCCTATCCTTTCGTTAGACGTCCACATCAAAGTTCCACGTGGCAAGATTTGAACCATCCTGGAGTCCAGCTCACCCCGTGTCGTTCGGATGGGATGAAGCCCTTCCTCCCCCTCCGATCTTTCTACTACAACTATAATACCAAAACTTAGTCTGTGAGAAGGGGGTTCATAACTTATACGTTATTTTTCTCTTCTTCCTCCAACACTTTATACTCACCCATCAAGAGGCTTATTCATTACATAGAAAAACTTGAACTAACTTGGCCAGTGGACATAGGAGGACCTCTCCGAATCACTTAAATTTTGGTATGTTTTACTCCCATGCACTCCCTTTGTTTTTCCCTGTTCATCGTCTTGCCCCCTCTCACTGTCGCCTACGAGCATTCTACGAGCCACCTGCTAGCAGAGCTCTCCCATCTCATACGTTAACAATCACCTAAGTCAAGCAAATCAAATAACCAAGATGTTAAGGATGAGATTCTAGTAGGGTAATATATCTCTAGAGGGAACGGTATAAGAAGCATGGGTGAGAATATGTGAAACACTAGTTATTCTATTTTGAAAGAAGAAAAATAATCTAAGGCCCTATCTTTAGTTATGGCTAAAATTTTAAATTTATTTTAAAAATAAAATAAAAATTATTTTATATCTCATCTTGCACAAATTCCAACATTAGACAATCAAATTATTTCACATCCAACATAATTTTTAATATAACTAACTCATTTTATTTCACATTATACATATTTTTTAAAAAGTTTTCACAGAAATTTTTCAAATCATCTTTTTTTTTCCCCTCCAACCAAGCCTAAAAAACTGAAATTGTAGCCAACGTTTGCCAATTGATGAGTTGTCAAATGTAGACTTTGCCATAGTCAAATAAACTCTTAGTCAAAACTCAATTTCATTAATCACAGGATAACTCAAATGTTCAATTATGGACTTTTTTTTAAAAAAGTTAAAAACAAAATAATACATGTAAGGCGGAATATTTCCATTAAAAGAATTGACTAATGCAAACCCAATGAATAGTAAAATATTATTAAACAAATATAAAATCTGGATCATTTATCAAGGCTTCATAGTATACTATCTAATTTGAGTCATCAATCAAGAAGTATAATAATTATGGAAAAAATAATAAAATTGATTAGAGCTGAAGGAATAAAGAGGTTATCTAAACACATACCAGTCGGCCAGGTACCAAATAGTACAAAATCCTTTCAGGTCTAGTTATCTCAGACATAATTTTCCTTTCAAGTTCAGCAATTTGAAGTCCCAAGTTATGATAGCCAGCAAGTTCAGCCTATTCTAGAGAACAGTTCATTTCAATTAATAAAGGCAACTAAACCAGATATATCTTCAGCAAATTGAGACATTACCTCTACTGAGGAATCAAGCAAAGCAACTTCTTTTTCCAGCTTTGCTATCTTCTCACTTATGTCTGGCAAAGACTAGGTCATAGCAAGAAGAATATAATGAATTGATGAATTACTAGAAATCAAACATAACACTATATACCAAACCTTTTCATACTGGAATTGATGGAATGAATTCCTGATAACATGTTCAGCTGTAAACTGACCCTCAGCACGGCTCATCAAGTTTAGAATGGTGTAATAACTCAACCTGAAAGTGCTGACCAAGGGAGCAGGTTTACCCAAAACCATGTCTCTTAGAACACTCATTTCCATCTGAAACAGTCATAAAGAAGCAGAGAATAGTTTCAAAAATCTAGAAGATACAATCTTTGAAAAAATAGCACGTAGAACAATCATCAGAATCATTGTTCCCTTAAAGAAGCAGAAGCCTTACAGTAAATATTTTGTGCATCTAACTGCAAGTCAAATATGCAAATTTAAACTTTTCAAACATGGTTTGCCAAATTATACAAAATATGTGTGCAACCCTTAAGTTAAACTCAGGAGGTACACCAATAGGTCTCGTGTGATATCATTTATAAAATTTCATTACAGATCATATAGAGGCATGTGTTCTGTCCATAAATGAGTCATCTATCTGCAACAACACAACAACAAAAAACCAAACTTTTATCCCACTAGGTGGGGTTGGCTACATAAATCCTTTGTTTCCATTGCACTCTATAAATGACTCATTTATCTGATTTTCAAAAAATGACTCATCTGTCAATTGTATGAGAACAATTCACAATGGCATCTGTTAAATGCTAAGAAACAATGCACAAAACACAAAAAAATTCAAAGACATAATTATTGTATCAATAGCACAAAAAAAACTTTAATACACTTTCTAGCACAAGATCTCGAGGTCTGAGAAGAAATATTATGCCCATGTAGTCAAGTTGTTTAGAATAAGAACGAAAAATGAAAGCTGCCACGTGCTATTCCCTAGTAAATTGCATTCTAATTTGATGTTAGAACTAACTATATCTTCCTGGCAGGATAAGTAGAAAATAAAATGAGCGTTCTATGTCTATTCCAAATTTTTAGTTTCATTTCATTTTCCCTCTAGAATCTTGGTGCTACAAGAGAACAAATGGATACCAGAAAAGAGATGGAGATCTCACATGGAAAAATAAATTAGCAGAATGACAATCACATAATATAAATTACATACGAAATGGAAGAAGAGTGAGACTGATCAAGATCTATGTACCTTTTCATTGATCATTATAATGCAAATACCACGCTCATCTTTGCCACGGCGACCAGCCCTACCACTCATCTACTCAAGGGACATGCAGGTGATCACAAACCAATTGCTCATTAAGAACTCTTTCAAAGAAAGAAGATCAATACAATAGGAACTATAGTGCTGATTAAATCATAGAACAGGTCATTTACAACTTGCATAACAGAGTGAAGAAACAGAATCCTCATTCACCTGGATGTATTCACCAGACCCAATATAACGATGGCTGTCACCATCCCATTTTTTTACAGACGTGAAGACAACAGTCTTTGCAGGCATATTCAGACCCAAAGCAAACTGTGGCAGACACAATAACAATGTAAGTTTAAAAACTATGCTAAACATGAATGTTAAAATAAGCAAAATAATAATAATAATAGTGAAACACAGATCCAAACAACAATAAATGAAATTAGGATAAAATAATAATATGACACTGACTTTAGCACAATAATTAGTTAATTTAAAATATCAAGCGCTAGCACATGCTTCTTTGACCATTACTCCCCACAAAATAACATGCATTGAACCTAAACTGGCAAAACACGAAACATAACCATCTAAGGCATAGGCTTGAAACATTATGAACAATAGATGCTGGTGTGACAGTGTTGACAAAAAGTGTACCGTTTCTGTGGCAAAAAGGGCTTTCACAAGGCCTTCCTGGAACAGGAGTTCCACTAATTCCTTAATTATTGGAAGAAGTCCTGAATGATGCACAGCTATGCCTCGTTGGAGCAGTGGAAGCATTAACTGAATTGCAGGCAACATTCTATCTTCTTCATTCAAGCAGAGTATAGCACTCTGAAAAACCTGTTCAACAACATCCTTCTCCTCTGGGATGTTGAAGTCAAGCTTGGCCATGCACAAAGCATTTTGCTCGCATTCCCTTCTACTGAAGCTGAAAATTATTACTGGTTGGTATTGTCGCTCCATTATCATCTGTCAAAGCAACAATAATAAAGTGAAGATATTGAGCACCCAGCCTTGCAATATGAGGAAAAAGTACAAAAATAAATAAATAAATAAAAGAGGAAAAAGTAACTTATTCATAAAGTCACTGCTTAAAAAGCAAAATGAATACAAATTGAGATCAATTTCCTCACTGCCTTATCTTAAACATAAACATGTTGTCAACAATAATGTATCAGAGTTAGATGGAGAGAATTTTTTTTTTCATAGGGATGGAGAGAATTGTACAACTAGAAACCAATATCATAATAAAACTAGAAAGAATTTAATGTGAAACAAATATTCTGATAACAAATTTGATACAGAACAACGGTGGAAGGCGATAATAGCAAAGAAGAGGCGAGGGGGAATAAGTGGACAATCAGGATCTCAAGGATTCTTACCAAAAGTTTTCCTAATCTTCCCTTCCAGGATATCGATCCCATTCGGAAAATCTAATCCTATCTCATTTCAAAGCCACATTGCACCTAAACGTAAATTTCCATTCATCAAAAAGCTATCCAAATGCTCAATTATATGATCTACTTAAAAAAGACTAATCTCATCGTAAAATAAAGTAAAATCATATTGAACTTAACATATCCATTAATTAAAAATAAGAAATAAAAAATAAAATATATTTAACAGATGCAAACCTTAACAAACTTCCCTTAATAATAAAATCAAATGAAAAATAAAAACAATCTGCATCATCCAACAAGCACCATGGCTCGTGATCCAATCAAGATTGTCGATCAACAAGATGTCCCCATCAATTCTCGATTGAACATAATCGTTTTAAGTTTAGTTCAAGATGCACTTGATACCATTATGCAAAGGTAGCAATGCTCTTCAACATCATTGATAGATAGCCTAGCCAATCGAATAAGCTTCATCATGGCAAGTGTAACTTTCCTCAAATTAGATATAGGACAATAATTTAAATTTCCTAGTTTAAATAAACTTTAAAATTTAATCTACTATCGAAACTAGGAACCTCTACTTCTATACAAGTAATTCTAGTTTGACTTCCAACAACTTTGGGGATTGAGTTTTGTTTTTTCTCCAAAAAATTCTCTATACAAGTAAATTTGTCATTCAAATCTTAATATAAGCAGTAAAGTAATCAAACATAGCCAATATATTGGTTGAAATCCATGCTCAATATAAAGTGTAGATCAGTACCACCACAAATTCAGATCAAATTAAATAATAAATGTATGGATATAAAACAAAATGTATGAAAGAAATGAACCCAATAAGACCTAAATGAAATGTGTGATAAAAAATTCTAATCTAATGCAAGATAAAATTAATACTAATTTGATGCGGGACAAATATGAATGTAAATGCGAATATAAATGATAAAATCATCTCAAATAAATACAAATATTTTCAAATTTTTATTGTATGATAAATTAAGATAATTTCAAATCACGCAAGCTAAAATAATACAATAACCAAGCCATTATTCCACTAGATATGGTCGGCTACATGAATCCGTTGTTATCATTGTACTCTGTCAATTGACAAATCCTCATTTAAGTTTAACTATTTAAGATAACTCCTTATAATTTCTTACTATGTCTTCTTTGGTCTCTTTTTTCCTCTCTTTACATAGGCAAGGCCCAATAACTCAATTGTTTTGAATCAAGCTTCAATCAACTTACAATTTATATATCCAAACTATTTAAGTCGACTCTCCCTAAGTTTATGCTCACTTAATGCTACTTTAACTTTCTCGCAAACATACTCATTTTTTAACTCGCTTTTTTGTGTGTACCCACTCATCTACCTTAATATTCTCATTTCTTTAATATTTATTTTATTTATATATTTTCCTTTTATAGGCTAGCATTCTGCACCACATATCATCACTAGTCTTACTACTGTTTTATAAAATCTACCCGTACGTCTGAATGAAACTTTTTTTCACACAACACGTCAAATACATTTATCCACTTTATCAACCTTGCTTGAACCCTGCTAATAACATCACTATCTTTTTCATTATCATTTTATATGATTAATCCAATATATCTAAAGCGCTTTTTTCCTACTTTGATCACAAATTGTGACATCACCAATTTAAATGCTTCTTTCTTCATTAAATGTGCACTCTATATATTCAGTTTTTTATCTACAAAGATGAAAATCTTTGGACTCTAACGTATTCCTCTGCAACTCAAGCTTCACCTTAGCCTCATCTCTAATCATATCAACAACAACAAAAAATAATCAATATAAAAAAAAGAAGAAAATCATCTACAAAAAATATACGCCAAGGCACCTGATAATGATTGTGTCTAGTCTTTAAACTCTAAATCCAAAATCATAAATCCTAAACTACTTTCTTAGACTCTCTTCGAGTCACTTTATAATTCTTTCAAATTCTCTTTATTCTTGAATTTAAACTAATCTTTATAATTTTTTTTTTCAATTTTTCTTGTACATCACCTTTTTACCACCAAGCATTTTTATTATTTCGAGGCGTTCTTTTGGAATCTCCCAGCACATCCATCATGACCTTATAAATATAGTTAACTGTTAATCACAAAAGATTAGTTTCCCCTCGATGTCCCACTGCCCAAGTTCTACAACTTTCTTCTTAAAGATACGTCTAATCCCAATCTTTAGATTCCACAATCGAGTTTGAAAGCACTATTTCGGCTTGTTATTCTTTCTCTAAGTCTTTATTATAAAATTTCAAATCATTAATCGATGATAGGTAGTCAAACATTCACTTAAAATGACCTTACAATCTTTATAATTCAAACAATCTCATTTCCTTATAAAAAAAATAATCAATCTACAATCTTGAACACCCATTCTTGCAAGTGATAATATACTCATCTTTTTTCTTAATTAAAGTATTACCACTTATAAAATTATAAATTTCAAAAAACTCTAAAATGATTTTACCCTCTTCATTCTCTTCAAACCATACCCACCATAAATGCTATTAAATTCCTCGACAACACTTCCAACATATCCATTTAAGTCTCTTCCGATAAATATACTTTCCATCTAAGATATCTATTACATTAACTCTTTTAAATCATTCCAAAACTTTTCTCTCATAGTCAGATTTAAACCTATTTGAGTTCCTAGTTCTATTATTACCATAAAACTAAAATTTGAAACTTAAGCTATTAATTTCTTTACTTTCTTCCCCACCCATTTTATTTCTTGAAAACATATAATATTAATCTTTTTATAATTCATAA
Organism: Apostasia shenzhenica; assembly: GCA_002786265.1. Lineage (NCBI taxonomy): Eukaryota > Viridiplantae > Streptophyta > Magnoliopsida > Asparagales > Orchidaceae > Apostasia > Apostasia shenzhenica. The sequence continues at coordinate 6,609,096 of KZ451980.1, forward strand.
TATCTACTAACTTCATTAATTTGCCTGTCAAGGTGTCTATTCCAAATTTCTAATCTAATTGTAATAGCTTGCATTCTAACATCTTGAACTAACTTTTTTTCTTCATTTGTCCATAATGTGACGACCCTGGCTCACTTATCACTACAATCAGGCACTGATACAGCAATTATTGAACATTTCATATTATATTCAAGCAATATAGCGCATTGCTTCCAAGGAACGCCCTAGCTTTAGCTTAATTTCTTAAAGAACTTATATCACATTTGAATCGATCAATTTTACATTGACCCTAACGCAAACTAAAATAATAAAAAATTTAAATAATTTTGAATCAATAGAAAATAAAAATTTATCAAATAGACTAAGGTATTACTTAAATTTAATTAATTAGATAAGAAGGTTCCAGAAATTATATTGAATTTCTCCCAAAAATTACATATCAATAGTAATTAACTCTTAATCAATATTTATATTTAAGTCTAGCAAAATTGAATAACAAAGATGAATGGTAAGGTGATAGCAAGGCAAGTTAACAGTAGACATGATGCGAAGACGTAATACTACAGAGACAACGATGATGCAGAGGTTCAATGACCATGCTTGAAGCAGAGGTGTAATCAGTCTCAAATATCAAAATTGATGCAAAAAAATTCTTTAATACTAAAATTAATGCAAAATAAATATTATGATACCAAATTGATGCAGAATGTTGACAGAAGGCAACAATGGTGATGGACAAGCGAGGTGAAAATAAGTGAAAAGCAAGCATTTCAAGGATTCTTACCTAAGGTTTCCCTACCATTTCTTCTAAGATATTGATTCCTTCCAAAATGTCTCACCATGACTCATTCCAAAACTAGATTGCACATAAACCACAAATTTTCATTCATTAAAAGGTTATCCAAATATTTGATAAAGTGCAATGAAAACAAAGGAATCATATAGCCGACCGATAAAGACATGGTTGTTGCATTGATTTATGCTTAGTCCTTGCCAAGAACCTAAAGTTTGGTCGTACATAATGGTTTGCTTCCTTTTTTGGGTAATTTATAAGCCCAAGCCAATCTTTAAAAAATCACCTAAATATTCAAGTACAAGATCTATTTAAAAAAGCTTAATCTCACATTAAAATAAAGGTAAATCAAGTGAGGTTTAATAAGCACACTAGTTAAAAATAAATAAATAAAAAGATCTGAGTAGTTCACAAAGTTTTTAAAATAACACCGATTTTAAAACCAATAGAACGAAAGGTTCAAAATCATAGAGTTGATTTAATAATTCAGTAAATATTTATAAAATATAATTTTATAACAATAATAATAAATAAAATACATCGTAAAATAAAAAATTTCATTGTGAGATTTAAAAACTCAAATTTAACGACATTGAAATTTCTTTTAAAAGATTATTAAAAAACAAAAATTATAAAGTATTCTTATAAGTAATAAAATGTAGGAAATATACTTAAAAAATAATTAAATAATAATTTTTAGGACGTCATTTCTATAAATAATTAAAAAGGGTCTAGTTTTATAAAAATTAATTAAAAGAATACAAAATGAAAAAAAAAAATATTTTCACTACCACAATTGTACAATGCATAATAGAATTTAGTTCCACATTTCTAAAAGGAGGTATGAAATATTCTTTATATTACTTTGTGGCAACAGCTCCTCAAGAGAAATTTGTGGACTAGTCAGTTTAACTGCAACAGTCAAACGGTTTTTTGGTTCAACTTAGTTCTGCCGATTCAATCCAGATTCAATGAGGAGCCAATTTTGATACCTAATCGGACCAACCGATTTACGGTTGAATCAACCAGTCCGACCTATTATTTAAAACATTAGTTCAAACACATAACAAACTCCCTCAATAATAAAATAAAATAAAGATAATCTGCATTATCCATTAAGCGCAATGGCACATGATCTAATCTAAACCGTCGATCAACAAAATGTTTCCAACAGAATTTACCACCATAGATGAAAATCTCTAGGAACGATAATCTAATTGCCAGTCCTCCCTCTCTCACTTATACCCCCTAATACTGTGCCACCTCTCATCGCTTGCATGCCTTAGTTGCTTCACTCTCCTCTACTCCACCTCTAATTGCTAAATAGAAGTAATCTTCAAATGTTCCAAATAAGGAGTTTACTCAAAGTGCACGCACCAATCAAAATTTATCCATTAGAAATCCAAGGTAAAATAGCAAAAGAAAGTCACCAATATTGAGCTTTCAAACAAACAGAAATCACAAGCACATTCCTCGAACAATAGTTCATATAATTGTCAAAAAAACACTCAGACAATCACGTCTTGGAGGAGCTCCAAGGAAAATTTACCATCAAACATTAAATGCACCTCAAAAGTGCAATGTGCTGTCTGTTTTCACGAAACACTTATATATCTATAAAATTAACTTTTTCTCCTTACAAGGACTTCAACAACTGAAAGTTGATAAGAGTACCAGAAGTTGAAGAAATCAAACATGCAAAAGGTATAAAAAATTCATGTAAACAGGCTGTGTTTGTCATTCATTACTTCCTTTATAAACAACAGATAGTGAGAAGCCTAACCAATTCTTATCTGATATGGCAAAGTATGGCTTGATTACCATTCTGTGGAAACTAAAATTACAATTTTGGTTAAAAAAGGATCTCCACAGTCACAGTTTAAAATCAACTGCTATTCGTATTAGTACAGTAAGTGGCAACTTTGTCAAATCTAGCACATATGGATGATACTTGTACAAATTGAGTTCAAGCTGCAATGAAAAGAAAGCAACCACATTATTCAGAGAAAAAACGTGACTAACTAGACAAGTTTTAGGGTAAATTACATCCAGACCCTGAATTTAGGGCATAATAACATGTAAGTCCATGATTTTAAATTTTTAACAATGGGCCCCTTATTTTGATATAATTATCATATAAGTCTTTTTTTTACCTTTTTATATTAAAGTTTTTCTAAATGCTACTTTTACCTCTCTTTCTCTCTCTCCTCCCACACGACACCCGGTCTCTCTCTCTTTCTCTCTTTCTCTCTCTCTCTCTCTCTTCTCTCTCCCTCCCCTTCCTGCCAGTGGAGATGACAGCCACAAGCTGCCAACTGTGGAGTGGCCAGTTGCCGATAGACAATAGGCAGGAGATCTACAGAGAGAGAGGGAGAGGAGGGGGAGAGAGGCCCCCCACCCCCTAGCCACTCTGCGGTCGACGTCTCTCCGGCAGGAGGGCGGGAGGGAAGGAGAAAGATAAAATTTGGTGAGAGAGGCGAAAGAGCAATAGGGGTAAAAGCAGTATTTAGAAAAATTTCAATATAAAAATAAAAATAAAAAAGACCCATACAATAGTTATATTAAAATAATATACTAATATATTAAAAATTTAAATTCATGGACCTGCGTGTTATTATATCCTCAATGCAAAAACCTAGATGTAATTTACCCTAAGTTTTAAGCTGTAAGGATAACTCTATTTGAAGTATGTCAATCTTAGAGAATGAATGAGGTAAACGTAACACTAATTACATAGGCATGCTTACCTATATACTACAAATGCTCTAATACAATAACAAGAAGACGCCTCAATTATGAGCTAATTGGGCCAACTACACAGACTTTTCTATATCCAAATCTACTTGTAGCAATCCCCTCTCTACCTCACATTGTCGTGACTCAAGACTCCTATAAAGGTCAATGATGAATATGACCAAACCAACTTAAAGGTCCCTCCTATGTTTTAATTTATAAGGTGATACAGGCAGATCATCACTAATGCAATCATTTCTAATGTGGTCTACCCCAACTTGACCACTCATTCTTCAAAACATTGGTTGCTTTTGCATATGGCAACTAAAGATATACCTTTACAATCTTGTACATGTCAGAGTCTGTAGAAGCAGTACCACCCTTCGCAATCCGTCCACTCATTTTTGTATTCTTAGAGTAGTCATCCACCAGATTCTTCTGTTTCGTGAATGTCTCCTGGAGCTTTGCAAAGGTATCTTCTTTAAACTGCTCATTCTCATCTACAACAAGATATAAACCGGATCCACCCATCGGAAAAACATAGTGTTGCAAAGGTGTGGGCCTGAAGTCTGTGTAAACTACATGACAAGGCTGCCTGTGCAACTTGCATATCCACTCTGCAAATTCAGTAGAATTTGACATAGTAGCAGATAGAAACACCATCTTGATTGCCGGAGGCAAGAAGATTATAGTCTCCTCCCATACAACCCCTCTTTCTCGATCTTTCATGTAATGGATTTCATCAAAAATGACCCACGCAACCTCCTTTAGTAACTCAGAACCTCTATATAGCATTCCCCTAAGGATCTCAGTAGTCATGACTAAGCAATTGGCATGAGGAGCGAGGGTCACATCACCAGTCATCAACCCAACATCAGAAAATTCCTGATTCAGCTCTCTGTACTTCTGATTGCTCAAGGCTTTCAAGGGAGAGGTATAAATAACCCTCTGCTTGTCACGAAAGGACATGGCAATAGCATACTCAGCTACTGCAGTTTTACCAGCAGAAGTATGAGCTGATACCAAGACAGACTCATTCCGCTCAAGACAAGCCACTGAAATTTGCTGGAATGGATCCAATACAAATGGGTATGTTTTGGCCATTTTACCATTGTAGATAGGACTTTCTAGCGTCCCATGAATTGTTTCATCTTTAGATGAATTGTAGTTATCTGGAACAGCAACTTCATGGATGCAAGTTCGAGAAACACTCCTGTTTTTCACAGCAATTTCAGACTTCTGAGATTTACTTGGTTGTGAAAGTTTGTCGACCGTATCTTGTTCAGAGACCTTTCGCTTCCCTGTGGCTGGGCTATTTTCCATCTTTGAAGTCAGATTGAAAAGCTCAAGCCTACTTACTGAGAAAAATAAATAGATAAGTTTTAAAAAAAGGTAAGAAAAATATGAGAATAAACAACAGGTCACAAATTCTGTTATAAACGAAAAAAAAAACAAGTTGTAAAATACAATAACATTTATGAAACAACAAACAGAAAAATAAAGCTAGGTGCTTTTTAATTTTCCCTTGGCTTTCTCAAGAAAAATATAAAAAAAACAATCAAATGCTTAGCAGTACCAGCATAGAAACATGCATAAGAAAGAGAAAGCCAAAAGGGAACCATGAATATTAATAATATAACAAAACATGATATGCCTGAAACATAAAAATAGTTTATACTAACTTACTTGCGCTAATAATAGTAAAAAAACATGAAACATGTAGCAAAAGTATAAATAATTAACCGTTCAAACAAGAAATAACTTTTAAGTGGTATAGCTCTAGCAACATGAAAAACAAGTATCACAGTGCGGCATCTTAAGACAACAAAAGCAAACTGATTGATCATGTAGAACTAATGATAAATAAGTTGCTCTCAGATGATGAAAGAATAATTTGCAACTAGTCCCATCACCGTTGATAGATAAGCAAAATAAGATGTACCCAGCTCAAAAGTCATCGTACAGAGCTTCTATTTGAAAAGAAAATTGATATGGATCCCCCCAAACTAGCCTCCAAAGGTTCTAGGAATTTGGGTATTACCTTTAGCCAATAATTGAGGGAATAATACAATCCCCTTAATTAATGAATAAAGCTAATACCTAAAGATCCTAGAACCTTTGGGAGCTAATTATGGGGACTTTGCAACATTGTTCATTTGAAAATAATGCCCTAAAAATCTAAAGTTCACTATGCTTAGCACCAGCCAGCAAAAGACTCTACTCATCTTTTATAGTGCCTGATAGAAGAAAACAAACAATCACTACACCCATTTCAAAATGAAACCATCTTAAAATGAAACTATAAGACTTTTCGCTCAAAATCTAAAGGTTTTATAAAATTTTGCTCTTAAAATATGAGAATTTCGATGGATAGTTTCAACCAAAATTCAAGGGTTTTGACCGAAACTTTTAAGTTTCGACTGAAACCGAAAAAATAATCATGTTTTTAATCAGTCTTAACCAAAAACAAAATGAAACCTCTGAAATTAATGGTTTTGTCCCAAACTTAAAACTATTGTAGATAACCCAAGGACATTTTATTGCCAAGTTTTTATTTATTTATTTTGTTGACAAGTTATGGTCCAGGAGTCATCTAACATCAAATCTTAACTAGACTAGATAGAAGACATATGTATATATGTATGTATATATCATAAATTGTCACAACTTTCATCAAAATGAGAAACCTATTACTTGTAAACCTACTTCAAGGTTTTAGGTATGCCATATAATATCGGTAACCCTCACAACTTAAATCTATTCTGGACTTCTATCACCTACACGATGCAGGATGATATCATTACAACATTACAAATTTAAAGGCATGAGATTTTAATATCAAAAAAATTAGTACAAATGGAGATTGTGCATCGTAACAATTCTTTCACCAAAATAATGAGCCAAACGAGGAGTACAAAGAGTAAATCGTGAGAAATTCATTTAAATAGCATAGTAGAAATAAGCACCATTCACACACTGTTCCAAGCAGTAACAAAGGGGAAACAAAGGCAATGAAAATTAGATCAAACTGTAGCTTAACAACAAATGCCTTGGAATATGCCTTCACTTTAGCAATCTTGCCGCTCTTTCAGTAGCAATCAAGCAAAGAAGTGAGCTTTGGTAGTGAATTGAAATAGAAGATATACCAAAAAGCCTAATGCAAGAGCTAGGAGTTTAAATTGAGGAAAGAGTAAGGTATGGTTCTTTGATAAGCCTCTGATGTCATTATGCTCTCTACCCTAGCTCAGTAAGTCCAATTTTACCAAAACCCTTCCGCTCGTATTCTTAAAACATCTTCCAACACGATGTAGACTTTCTTCTACAAGCGTTCACACAACACAACTAATTAGCTCTCATGTCACAACTAGTAGACAAGTTAAAAAATCCAAAAGGATGGTTGTGAGAGAGATAGTGCAAGGTACCTTGGCTAAAGCACCATCGTGATTGAATAAGGAAAGAAGCACAAGTACAAAAATGCTGTTCATGCTAGCAAGATAGCCTTGCTTTTGGCTATTATGCGAAATCAGATTAGGTTTTAGCACCCTCTCCTCCTAAATGATCAAACTTTGCCACAAGGTTTTCAAAACAAAACTAGAGCTCAAACTTATTGTATCTTGAGGTGAGGAATTGCATGATATGCAAGAAGCCTAAATTTTAAGTGCTTCCACTGTGATAACGCTCCACTCCATAAGATATGAAGGACAGGCACATGGAATTGGGATCCACAAGGCAGCCATACGCGTTTGTTCGAATGAGTAGAATAGTTGTAATCAATACTGAGCAAGTACAAGTTCTCAATCAGTATAGATCAATGACCGAGAATGGTGGGGACACCACGATCGACCGTCGATTCATTCTTAGCAGAGTTTACCGTCGACGGCCGAGATCAAGCCATGCTGCTTCGATCTGGATTGATTAACTATTAGGACAGATTGGCAAAAATAAATGCTGCGGATCACTGACTCGATGGATTGGAAATCTCCTATTCATTCTGATTGATTAGAGATTCCATTTTGGGATGATTTTATTTCTCGCATTTATTTTGTATTAGTTGTTTTTATTTCGGTGAACATTATTTTAGGCATGTTATCTAGTATTTTCTCGTTTGTGTGAGAAATTTATTACATTATGTATTTTCTTTATTGAGTCAGTCTGTATGAAGGCCTATATAAACGCCTCTCCGTTACTCTTATTTTCTTAATGCTGAATAAATCTGATTTGTGTTTTCCCTTGGGATTATCTGATTCTGGAATGAATCGATATCCCGGATAGGGAAGAGCTTGGGCCTTGGCAAGAATCCCTAAACTCCACCCGCCCCAGCTCTTCACTCTGGATTCGATTCCATTCATCTTGCACCTTCCAGCATTCACCTCAACTTCTCATCCACTCCGCCTGCTAGCCTGCGTCCCTACGCCCAGTTCGCCGACACCGATCTGATGTGGATGCATCGTCGTTACTTGACGTCACCGACGACGCGATCGCGCCTACCGTCTGTTACGCCGACGCGCCTCAGCGGCTCCGCCCGACACCCTGGTGCAGTTCTGCCCGACGCTCTCCGCCCGCGCGCACCTCTCTGTTAGCGTGCTCGCGCGCATCTGCGATTGGCCCGTGTGCCTGACCGCACACCTGCCTGAGCGCGCCACCGCGCGACTGCCTGAGCGCGCCACCGCGCGACTGCCTGAGCGCGCCACCGCGCGACTGCCCGAGCGCACTCCCGCGCCCGCGTGCCATCCCGCCTCCGCGCCAGCCAGCGCCCAGCACCGCCAGCGCGCCCATCTGTGCGCCAGTGCCCGCGCACCCGTGCGTCCGCGCCCACCTGAGCCCGTACCCGAGCTCGCGTGCTCCCCAGCTGACCAAGCCCTATTTTTTTGAAAAAATTACAACGTGATCCCTGAAATTTTCTGACTCAGGTTACGAATTTCAGCAACCTTTAATCTGGTTAAATCGATTACTCTGGATCATTTTGCTCACTTGTGATTTGCTCGAACTTGTTCAGCCTGTGCGACCTTTTATTATTGAGTGAATTTGAATTGCTGTTGGTTAAATATTGTGAGACCCTCAATCCTGTTCCCCGTTTCTGATTTGTTGAAAACCGGATTGCGCTCTAATCTGAATTGGTAATTTCTTAATTACCTTTGATCTAATTTATTTAAAATTTTAAAAGTAATTGATTTTGCGGGCTTAATTAATTTCTCAATCATCACAAAATTGTTCTCTAATATTCAAGCATTAGTTTTTGAATAATCTACTTTATAAATTATTGATCACTAAACTGCATTATCATTCATTTGTCCAGCATCAGAGAACCAATAGACAGTCAGGATTGAGGCAGTTGAAAGATAGGTATTGGTCTGCATTTGTTGGACTATTTTGATTTAATCTAGTGTCAAGGACACGTGTAAGACTTAGATTAGTGCACAAATTTCTAAAATAATGTTAAGCCCTTGATCGCATGGGTACATAATTCATATGGGCCTGGATGATCACAAACCAATCTTAAAATACCACGTTCATGGGTATTTGGCCTATCTATTGACCAATAGTGTTTGAATTTGCACCATTAGAGATTTCAATTTTTGAGGCCTTTCATTTTCTGGAATTCCACTATCTTTCAAAGAATGAATTTTGAGAGCATCGTGACAAAAGGTAAGGCCACATAGTAGTCTCACACACTTCATCGAAAAAACAAAGGAAATTGATAAAAAGATAGGTGGCTCCAATGCAGAATCATCTAGGGACTTGCTAGCGAAAAGAACCAAGGTAGACAAAACGTTGTTGATACACAGAAAACATAAAGTAAGAAGCAATCTGAGAAATAAAGTCTCAGAGAATGAAAATTTCACGCCAGTGACCTCTTGAGGGAGATTGAGCCTGCCCAAGGAAGATGACAATGTACCCAAGATGGATGTCAAAGGACACAAGGTGTGGTGCGCATTACCAAGGAGTCATCCCTGAGTGATAAGTTTATTGTTGATGACCCATTGATAGATTTGACAGACGCTGAGCAGCACGAATGTGTGGCTCAAGAGCAGGACGTCGTTGAGCAGACAAAAGATTTTGTCTTCAGAATGGCTTCATGCATTAGCAAATGCCTCTAAAGACAATCCTTCACGATGGTGCTAATGACTCAACATTTCTTGTTGTAAAGGAGGAAAATCTTCAAGCATAAGTAGATTTCCCTGAGGCTGATGAGGCAGGTAAGTTCAAGGAGCATGAATTTGGCTCCAAGGAAGGACACCCCTTAACTATATCAACAATAAAAGGAAGGAGAAGAATAAAGATGTGGATCCCATGCGCCATGGCTTTGCATCAATAAAGAACACCGAAGAATGCTTTCAAAGTGGTGGACAAGGAGACAACCATCCTAGCGATGCGAGCGGAAGCTGCCAAGATGAGGCTGGAGAAGGTCATCATGGTAATGTCTCCTAACCTCAATGGTGCATGAGTAGAGTCTAGCTCAAGGTTGTCCTCAGAAAGGTCAGCTCCCCATTAGGCTCAAGCTTAACCTCAATCATGGTGATGTCTCCTAACCATCCAAGCTCAAGCCGGGTAGTCGATGGTGCATTCTAAATTCAGTTTTTTGGGATTTCGAAAAGAGGTAGGCTTATAGTTGCTGAATAAAAATGTCTAATGAGAATGCAATTTTAAAGTACAAAAATAAAATTGCAATTCATGGTAAAAAGTATCTACTGAGTTTAAAATTAGAATATTAAAAATAAGAATTTCTTTTAAAAGTGGTTATACATCAATTTATGATATAAAACTTGCTGAATCTACACTCAACAAAATTTGAAATAAAAAAATACAATAATAATGATGATTTAAGCTCAATTTGAACATGAACTTTTACATGTTCAATGGAATTGTATGATGGAAATCTTGGCAATGTAGATGAGACCAAAACAGGAAATCGTACGGTCTACATTTAAAAAAAAAAGACCAGGAAAAAAGGGGCGAACAATGATGATTTAATCAAAGATGCAAACTGCTTACATAAATTCACAGAACACTACGGTGTACTCAAACATACAGATCGTGGGAGAAGGAAGAAGCAAAAGAGCGGGGGATAACTAAACACCATCATCACGCCATACCTTTCTATACAGAGGACTCACACCCGAACCGTGAAATTAGTAATAACCCTCCTGCAAAGCTGCATTAAGAGGAAGTGAGCAAGATACGAGCACGGTTGCGAAGAGGTATAGGGAGAGGAGGGCTAAGAGAGGAAGAGACAAGACAAGGCGCCAACCGAGTTCAGAACGCAGAAACTAGAGTGAAAAAGAGAGCAGGTGGAGACTTACAAGACGCCGGACATGAGGCTGGGTCGCCGTCGAGAACCCAGACTCCGGCAGAAGAATGGGAGTTGGGAGCCTAGGGCGGGGAGAGGGAAAGGCGAAACCAGCGAAATATTCAGCCTGGAGTTGGGAGCAAATGAGACATTGCCAAGATTCGAGTTCAGCCAAATTTGATTCGAATTAACAAAAATTTATTCTATTTTAAATTATTTTTTAAGTTGAATTAAATTAAATTTCTATCTTATTTTAAATTTAATTATTTATTTTATATAACGTATATTAAATATAATTTTTTATTAAATTTGTATGTATTATATATGTGTACTGTTTCATTAATCTCTTTAATATATATATATATATATAATGCATTCATGTAAGCAAACATCTTAAATATACAATAGTAAAGCTTAAAAATGTATTATTATATAAATATCGAGCAGATTATAAGTTGAATTAATTTTATTTCAAGTACCTTGACTGTAGATAGAGATACATCGTTTGAATTCAAAATTCACTTTGGTGTCTACGGTTGAGGAAAAAATCTATTAAATTAATCAATTCTGATACATGACAAATTTGGCTTAATCCACTGAGAGGGTGCCCGAATTATGTTCCCAGACAAATTCGGAGGGCTCACTTGGACTAAGTCTAAAAGCCGAATAGCTTGGAGCTAATTAAATAGAGTAACAGAATAGATTATTAGCCAGTAGCCCTTGTCATGTTATAGCATTTCCCTTATCATGCGGCAGCTAGCTAGGGGGAAAGGGAAGGCATTCACCATTAATGCCCAAAATATCAGACGGAGTGAGCAGGCCTCACTGTCTCTCATACTGCCTAGCCATTTCAATATTAATAGGACCCATCTAACCTCACCTGCTACCTTCTCACTATAAATAGCTATATTTATGGTGAGAATGGGTCTCCTCTGGAACTCTACTGCTAGTTCCCTGGCTAGCTAACATTATTCACCCACTATTTGACTCTGATTTACTCCAACTATTTAGCTAACTCTTCTCAACAAGGCTTCCATTAGACGATCAACAACTTACTTGGATCCTTCTCCTATACTACTAGGAAAACCTAGGAGAAGCTCTTTCTCCTTTCTTTTTTAGGATACCGCTCATTAGCCTTAAAACGTCTCTCTAATCCATCTCTTTACTTTTTATTCTAGTTTAAAAAATTTTACTCTAACATCTACATTATTGGATATCTTTAAATTCTATGGTTTCTCAAGTTTTTGAGAAGATGAATCCTAGAAAGTTTTCAATAGGTTTTGAATTTGTATTTTAATTGATATGATGGCCATAAGAAAGAAGGAAAAGGAAGCTAAAAAAAAAGAAAATATCAATGATTGGCTCTTTTGAAGAACCACCGACAAAGAGAGTTAGCTGGGTAGACAAAGCATTGATTCTATCGGTTAGGCTATAAAGAGGATGAAATGAAAGAACATTTAGAAGAGAAGGGCCTTATCGAAGAAAATAATCTCAGAGAGTATTCATTTTTGGGGAACATTGATGTTCTAAGCACACATGAGTTGGAGAGATCAAGAAAAATTCCCCCAAAAGTTCTGTGTTGATGTTCTCTCCCCTTTTATGTGTGTCATAGAGAAGAACGATGTATCTAAATTTTTTTATCAAAGTTCTGAAATGCTCGAATGGTGCAGGAACCACTCTTTGCAAGTGCGAAGCTTAAATCATTGCTACAATTGGTTTTACTTCTAGGTTACTCAGTTGAATATGTCCTGCATTAGATGCAGATGCCATAATGCTTGATATTATAGATATTATTCATCAATCTTTAGAGAAAGTAGAATATTTCATTTGTATTAATAAATTAATCAAACAATTGACTACATGTTTTTTTCATTTTTTTAAAGAAAGCTATCCATCCCTTTTAATCTAGTTTCTATCATTTTCAAAAATATAATACTACTAGTCTACTAGGGTTATATTTTAAGAAATGTCCTCAATTTTCTTTCCATCATATTAGCACTAAAACTAAATATCATTTCACGTCCAACAAAAAAATTAATATAAAAGTTAACATTTTTCCATATTTTATGTATATTTATAAAACATCAACTTTATTTACATTTAACTAAACTCTCAACAAAAAATAATTTTATTTTGCAACATAATTTTAAATAAAATTTCCCTTTAGTCTTTAAAGTAACCCAAATTATCCAAAAATATTCAGTAAATTTTTGCCTCCATATTATTATAATAATAGATAAATTTATTCCTAACAAAACATCTGATTACAAAAAATGCTATGTATAAATTAATCAATTATAATATATGTTTTAATTCACTAATTATATAGTAGATTAGAAATTAATTTTTAAATTATAATTGATCAATTTATTAATCAACTATTAAACCTCTATTATGGAACTCGTGTATTATATATTCTTTCACATTTATTTCTTAATTTTAGAATTAATAACAATTAGGTTTTTCTAGTTTAGGTTTACATACAATTAGGTTTCTCTGAATTTTAAATTAACTAGGTTGATCTTTTAGTTTGAGATAACGTGTAAATAAGTTTATTGGTATTAATAGAAAACTAATTAATAATATTTTCTCTAATTAGTGAATTAGATTAGTTAATTTAAAATTTATATTAACAATTAGATAAAAAATCATTGATATGTCATAAATCAGACCCTAAATTGTCTATTCTCTTAAAATTAATCGATATACTAATAAATAGATGTGTAATTATAAGTGTTACATTAAAACACAATCAAAAGTCCTTAATACATCGCCAAATATCAATTTTTGATTGAAATACATCGATATAGCAAACATTAGATATGTAATCAAATATTATGTTAAAAAAACTTCATATAGACAAGCTTAAAGTCAAATTATATATAATCTCTATAAATATAATAAAAATAAATTGAATACCGATACAATTGCTTCTATTCAGTTAAAATAACTTATTATTCAATGAATCGTACTCTAAATGCTTCTACTCCATTTGAATTCAATGTAACGCAATGAATAGCTACAAAAATATCACTATTCAACTCAAATTCAATAATATGTCATAAATCAGACCTTAAAAGAGCCTATTCTCTTAAAATTAATCGATATACTGATAAATAGATGTGTAATTATAACTAATACGTTAAAACGCAATCAAATGTCCCTAATAGAACACTAAAAATTAATTTTTAATTGAAATACATCAATATAGTAAAAATTAATAGTGTAATCGGAGTATTATGTTAAAAAACCTTCATATAGACAAGATTAAAGTCAAATTACATATATTTTCTTCAAATACAATAAAAACTAATTGAATACCCACACAATTGCTTGTATTCAGTTAAAATAACCTATTATGCAATGAATCGTTCTCTAAATGTTTGTACTCCACTTGAATTCAACATAATGCAATGAATAACTGCAAAAACAACAATATTCAATTAAATTCAATGATATGTCATAAATCAGATAGTAAAAAAGAGCAAATTCTCTAAAAATTGATCTATATACTGATAAATAGATATGTAATTATAGGTGTTACATTAAAACGCACTCAATTGTCCCTAATAGATCGCCAAATATCAATTTTAGATTGAAATATATCAATATAGCAAATATTAGGTATGTAATCAGAGTATTATATTAAAAAACATTCATATAGACAAGATTAAAGTCGAATTGCATATATTCTCTTCAAATACAATAAAAACTAATTAAATACTCACAAAATTGTTTGTATTGAGTTAAAATAACTTATTATGCAATGAATCGT
>KZ451980.1:6624223-6734047 GCA_002786265.1 Apostasia shenzhenica
TTGCATATATTCTCTTCAAATATAATAAAAACTAATTGAATACCCACACAATTGCTTCTATATAGTTAAAATAACTTATTATGTAATGAATCGTGCTCTAAATGCTTGTACTCCACTTGAATTCAATGTAACACAATGAATAGCTGCAAAAACGTCACTATTCAACTCAAATTCAATGATATATCTTACATCAAACCCTAAAAGAGTCTATTCTCTTAAAATTAATTGATATACTGATAAATAAATGTGTAATTATAGGTATTACATTAAAACGCAATCAAATGTCTCTAATAGTTCACGAAATATCAATGTTTGATTGAAATACATCAATATAGCAAACATTAGGTGTGTAATCAGAGTATTATGTTAAAAAGCCTTCGTATAGACAAGATTAAAGTCAAATTTCATATGTCCTCTTCAAATACAATAAAAACTAATTGAATACCCATACAATTACTTGTATTCAGTTAAAATAACTTATTATGCAATGAATCGTTCTCTAAATGCTTGTACCCTATAATTGTTAAAGGAAAAAAGTCGTCGTACCATCTAGTCATGACACATGGGCGAGTTTGATCAAGTTTCCAAGCAAGGTTAACTTAATAAGAGTTCCGAACAACTTAAACAGCCTGCTCGGACTAAGGTCACCTAGTCGAACAATAAAGAGCCAGTCAAACGGTTGGGTGGAACAACTGACAGACCATTAAGCAGCCATTATGTCATAGTCACCCTATGATATGATGATCCTTATAAAGATATGAGGAAGATAATTGACATTAATGCCTAATCTATCGAGCAACGTGCCAGATCCAGCCACCAATACTTCGCATCGCTACTACCTCATTAATAAAGTCTACTGGACTTACCTAATCCCATTTATCCATGCATCACTATAAATAACTTCATTTATAGTGACAAGAGGCCTTTGTTGAGCCATCCCGTACTAGAATTCCGAGGAAGGAGCCAGCTAGATACTATCCACCTAAAATTCGACTATAGCTTTAGCTCTGTTCGATCAGTTTCTCTTCTTCCCAATGAAACTCCCTTAAAAATCTACAGCTTGCCTCGTCTCTTCCTTTCCTCCAAGGGAATTGTCTCAAGGAAAGCATATCTTTCCCCTCTTTAATCAATAATCCTATAACTCTTCTCATCCCTCTTTAATTTCTTGTTGGGATTTTCACTCAAATAATAATAATTAGAAATTTTTTTATTAGGTATTTTTATCAATATTGAATAACCAATTTAATTATATTATCTCAAACTAAAAATCTTAATGTAATTAATTTAATTAATTAAATTTTTATCAATAAAATTTAATTAATTTTAAAACAATACCTCATTGCTATCAATCCTATATTTTACCATTGTTTCTTTCTTGTGCATATATCAATTTTTTAAAATAATTGCCAAAAACATAAGCCAACCAAGATGCCTTGTAAGTAGGGGTGAGAACGATTTGAGCTCAAGCCGAGCCAGACAAGACTCAAACTTAGCTCATATCAATTCAATTCGAGTTCGAGCTGGCTCGTTTCAACTTTAAGCTGACTCGAGTCATAATCGAGTCAACTCAAACTTTTCATGAAATAAAAGTTTTTCTTAAAAAATGACTTTATTTGAATTTTAAGGCCTTGTTTGGTTGGAGGATGAATTTGGGTAAGGAAAGAGAAAATAATTTATTTTATAGAGTTGATGGGAAAGAAAATTATTTTAATATTGGGAGGTGTGTAAGATGTGAAATAAAGTTGATTTTAAGGTTGGAATTTGTGTTGGATGTGAAATAAAGTTGATTTTTAAGGTTGGAATTTGTGTTGGATGTGAAATAAAGTTATTAAAATTTATAATAAATTTAAAATATTATTAAGATATTTTTTTGCCCTTTTTTGGGCTCATGCCAAACAAGGCCTAAATTAGATTAATTATACTTACTAAATTACCTAACACATATCCTAATCACAATTAATATAAACTTTTGTAAAAGTAATAAATAATTATAATGAATAATTGAATACATTATTAATATTTAAAAAAAAATAAAAATCGAGTCAATTCAATTCGATCCGATCTTGGGTCGTGATTCGGCTCGATAATTCGAGTCGAAGTAGGGAAAATTATTGCATGCGGGTCCCACCATCACCGCGCGACACTAACGGCGAGTTTTGCTAACGTTGTTTCCTCGCTTGTGTTTGGCGAGATATTTGATGAACTCAAATCCCTAATCAGTCGGACAATCCGGCTGACGTAGGCCTCAGCATTCCGCCTCAAAATCGTGTCGCTCTCGCCTCGCCTTGGTACCACAGCATCGCCGCCTTCAGCCGGCGCCACCGAACGCAGCAAGATCGGCGTAAGTGGAGGCGATCCGAGTCGTTGCGTCCTACGCCCACTTTTGGCGGGCTATTTGGGAGGGAACGCTATTTGGCGGGCTATTTGATAGGGAACATCCATGCCCTTTTTAGTTGGGAATATTCACTGAATATTTTGTTGTCATCCAACACAATCTTGTCTCACTGTTGAAGCAGAAGCTTCTCTTATCTGGAATCAAAAGATAGAACAAAATACAATATAATAGGTGAGTTTAAACGTTTATATAATTTAGGAGTTTAGCTTCTAAATTGTTATTTAAATGTATAATTAAAGAAAACGTCAATAGTTCTATATTCAATTATGTTGACAATTAAATAAAGCATTTGTCATACGCTCGATCATTTTTATTTGCCTGCTCAGTTTTGATTCTAACGTAACAAATTATTTTTCATACGTAGCAATTTTGTTATATGTGTATGGTATTTTTTTTTCTATATAGCAATTTTATTTATATATGTACCATATTATAATATATATAGAAGTTTTATACATATATATATAATATTTAATCTTATATGTAGTATTTTCACCACATATATACTATTATATATGCACTTTCATTGAAGAGCTCTTTGTTGATGATAAAGTACTTTCACATTTTTATATTTCTTTTTGATATTCACACAATGCACTTTCATATTTAAACTATCGTGATGACCATACAAAATATATCTATATTCATACGAAGCATATTAATGCTCTAAAAAGTACCGCCAATTATATGAAGCACATTACTACTTATTTATATAAAAGACTTGAATAATTTTATAAATTACGTTATCATTCATATGAAGCATTTTAATAATCATACATAGCTCTTCATCATTAGTATAGAGTATTTGTATATTCTACTTTAATACAAGATTAAGAGTAATTTATATATTCTATTTTAAAACAGCACTTGAGAGTGGCTGAATCATGTGATATCCTTAAGTTGCCAGAAATCCTGAAGACTTCTGTTCATAATAAAGATCAGACCTATAATATCTACTCTAGATATGCTTTTGTAATTGGATTTAGTGTGCGAAAGAGACACAATGGTTATTGTCCTGGAACAAGGAAGCCTAGAAATAGAGAATTTATTTGTTCAAAGGCTGGTTTCAAAAACAACGAAAAAGAAAATAATACAGAGAGTTCAAATTTCTCTAAGTTAAATGGAAGGTATGGTTGTCCTGCTATGGTGAGATTTAAAGCAAATATTAATGGTAACTGGTGGATTAACAAATTAGTAGAAGAACACAACCACGAGTTTGCCTCTCCAAAAGAACGACACCTTCTTAGATCGCATCGCTCTATCCATGGTAAAGAGGCTGGTGTCCTGTAGAGCATGTCAAAAATAGGAATAAGTACCGCAGATGAAAAATGAATGAATAACGTTCATTTTAGGTCTCCCATAATTGAAATGAACAATAGAAAATTTAAATGAAATGGACATTTTAATTACTATTATAAGGTAGCTAATGAAAAACCTGGAACCTGGGATCAGGCTGGTGAAACTTCGCCGCCTTCAATGGTGTAGGCCTGCTAGCGACGCCAGAGTTGCTCGTGCTAGAGATCCGAAACGACGCTGACGGTGAACTACGTCAGTCATCAGCTATGAACCGCCAATTACGCTCCGTCGCCTAGGTCTATGTTCGGCGAACCTATGTCAACAAGGATGACGAGGAACGACACCAAACGTGAGCGTAGGACGCAGCGACGCAGATCGGCTCCACTTGCGCCGATCTTCAGCCCAATAATGGCATCCACGGGCTAATGGCCGCTAATGGCCGTCGAACTCAAAGTCAGACCTTGTTGCGTTAGGCAAACATTGCGGTGGCGCCAGCTAAAGGCGACAGTGCTATGGTACCAAGGCGAGGCGAGAGCGACACGATTTTGCGGCGGAATGCTGAGGCCTACGCTAATCGGATTGTCCAACTGATTAGGGATTTGAGTTCACCAAATATCCCGCTAAACACAAGCAAGCAAACGACATTAAAAAATTTGCCATTAGTGTGTGTTCGGACTGATGGTGGGACTCATATGCAATTACGCTCTGTCGCCTAGGTCTATGTTCGGTGAACCTATGTCAACAAGGATGACGAGGAACGACACCAAACGTGCGTAGGACGCAGCGACGCAGATCGGCTCCACTTGCGCCGATCTTCAGCCCAATAATGGCATCCACGGGCTAATGGCCGTCGAACTCAAAGTCAAACCTTGTTGCATTGGGCGAAGATTGCGGTGGCGCCAGCTAAAGGCGGTAGTGCTATGGTACCAAAGGCGAGGCGAGAGCGACACGATTTTGCGGTGGAATGCTGAAGCCTACGCTAATCGGATTGTCCGACTGATTAGGGATTTGAGTTCACCAAATATCCCGCTAAACACAAGCAAGCAAATGATATTAAAAAATTTGCCATTAGTGTGACGCGGTGATGGTGGGTCCCATATGCAAGACTTCCGCACGCTGAATGGCCGCAGAAGAATTGACGTGTCAGCTTGTCCAACTGCAATAATTTTCGGGTAAAGAGAGGCCAATAGGAAGAGAGCGATATTGGGAGAAAATGGATGAAACAGCCGTTGCCGTGAAGCCTACGGCGATAAAGATAGCGGCAGTCTGCGGATCTCTCCGGCGCGGCTCCTTGAACCGCGGCCTCATCCTCTCCGGTGACTATGCCGAACTTCCTCATCTCTTCATCTCCTTCTCATGTTAAATGCTCGAGCTAACTTCGCCTGTGAACTACTGTCCCGTTGAAGCCATAAAGCTTTGTGATGAGGCCATAAGCGGAATGCTGATAGAGTTCGTTGACATCTCTGGCCTACCACTTCTCAATACTGACCTAGAGATCGATGGCGGCTTACCGTCGGCCGTGGAGGACTTCCGCCGCAAAATCCTCCACGCCGACAGCATCCTTTTCGCCTCGCCTGAATACAACTATTCGATCTCAGGTATGTTTGCAACTTACTTGTCTTCTCTCTTATTTCTCGGCGCCGTGCTGTTTCATAGTTAAAAGTATGCCGAAGACCCTTGATATATTTAGAAATTTAATTTGATGAGTTGAAGAAGGAAAAAAATAGATGGTGTTCTATTTCCTTTTGATTTTTTTTTTATAAATAAAATAAATATTACAGAAATGAGGATGTGGATGTAGATATATACGAAAGTATAGAATGAGAAATGAGTATATCCAAAAAAAGTTGGTGTTGTACCAATTGGGGATAAACTTAGAGAAAATAGACCTAAATAGTTTGGACATATAAATTGTAGGCCGATTGAAGCTTCAGTTCGAAAATTCAAGCTATTGAATCTTGCCCATGTATAAAAAAAAGAGGTAGATAAAAGAAGACATGACAAAAAATATAAGCAATGATCTTAGTTACTTAGACTTAGATAAGAATTTGATAATTAATAAAGCACAATAAAAATAAAAGATTCATATAGTCGATCCCACCTAGTGGGATTAAGGCTTAGTTGTTGTTGTTGTTACAGTTTTATTATGTTTTTGGGTTTGTTTTCGCTGTTTGGTTAAAAGTTGAAATTCCTTTCACAAAGATACATGGGGTTGTTTGGTCTTAAGGCCACTTTGGTCATACTCACGACCAAAATGGTATTTAATTAAAATAATAATAATAAATTAATTTTTATCGCATCCTACACAAACTTCAATATAAAAAAAGGTTTACTTTATTTTACATTCTCAATCATTTTCAACAAAGCTATTAACTTTATTTCATATTCTTAATGAATAAAATATTTTGGTCTTAAGCATGACCAAAGTGATATTGGGACAAAACAGGCCTTTGATTGTCATACTAAACTCTATTACCATTGAGCTAGAAGCAGTGAAACTAATAGGTAGGCTTCAACCAAAATATAAGGCCGTTAACTTGGCTCGAAGATAGATCAAAACTTGAATCAGATTTTTGATCAAATCGAGACCTACATGATCCAAACGAGACAACTAGCGAGTTATTTTTATGGCTCAAGATATTTTTATCAATCTAATCTTACACTGACATAGGATCAAATTGAGCCAACTCGAAATGTAATCAATTAAATAAATAAATAAAAATATTTATATATATACAATTTTTTTAATATATTATTTTTTCATAATAACCTAATAGATGATTATATTAGAATTATTTTTATGGCTTTCGTTCAAACTCTGTTGATCTTATATTAATATTAATATTTAGGAGTAATTCCATCCAACCCCCGAGGTGAAAGATCAAAAATTAATTGAAAGCTGAATTGGCTTTGGTTCGGATCGAACTTGAATCGATAATAAATGAGCCAGACTAGCTCAAATTGAAATCAGATTGAACTCTTCTCATTTATATTATGGATCAGATCTAAGTCGAATTGAAAACATTCAATTCAGTTTTGAGCTGAAGTGAAATCAGCTCAAAATCAAATGGTTAACAACCCCACCAAAAATGTAAAGGGCAACATTTTCACTGTACGGTTGTGACATGTTACATTTTACCACTACTTCATTTGACTCGTTATAGGAAGCATGCTCCCTTGTAATTGGTCAGGATATGTTAATCCAGCTTATATAACTTGGGTCACACGTTTTTCAGAAGGTTAAGGATGAGTTCCCCCTGCCTTTTGGAAACTATGCCATGAATTAACGAATTTGCTGCATGAAGGAACCCATTAAAGACTTTTGATGAGGATGATGAATGATTCTTATATATTTTTCCCTGAATTGTGTTCCTAGTCATACTTCCATGAAGTTGTTCAAAGTAGTCAAATATTATGTTTATTGCTGCACCAACATCTTATAAATGTTGTTACCACACTTGGCCTAATTCTATTGTACTGCACTTTTTCCTTTTCTAATTCCTGAATGGAAGGGGCGGCAAAGACCTCTCTCCTTTCATTCACAAACTATGACAAGTTGAATTTTATTGCAGAATCTATTTACTTATCCTGCGTTCAAAATCTAGCTCACTCTTCGTCCCTTAAAAAGCTCGAATAGTGTTATTACTTATTTTCATGGTCTCTAGTGATTTTCATGGCACAATAAGATAGCATCAGCTATTTTCAAATTTGTTTTTTACAAGGGAAGCATCATGCTAGTCTTTGTTGTCCATATGGCATATATGCATTGAAGGGATACACAGTTTCTCTCTGTCCCGCACTCTTCTTTAGTCTTAATTGGTCAAATTCTAAACAAATCTTTAGGAAAAGTGATCTCTTAGGCTATAGTTGGACACCTCATGCCTTGACATATCCTTGATTAAGTTGATCTATGGTGTTCCCGAGACATCAATTGATCAACTCAAGTATATCCACTCTGACTAAAGACATCTTAACCTGCCCTCACCAACAAGAAGTATTTTTACATATCTACTTTGACCGGAGACATCTCGACATATCTGGTCTAATCAGATGTGTTTCAACATATTTACTTTGACCGGAAGCGTCTCAACATGCTAACTTTGCCTGAAGATGTCCAGGCATCCACTTTGTCTGTTCATTATTGAGGTTTTTTAACATTCACTCCATCTGGAGATACTGGAGAGCCCAAGCCATTCAATACTCTACCATGTCACCTCAACGTGCCATCTCTACAGTCAAGCACCTTTTGATCATTTCAGTGTCATCTCTATATCTAGGCACATGGATTGATGGTCATTCGATCACGACGATGCCAACTTAACACACTCTTCCCATAACTAGGCTATCATTTGGTCACCACCATCTCAAAAAACACAAGTGGCAGCACTCTTCTTGTTACAATCTATGCCTTTGAGTTATTACTGGCTGGAGGTTAGCGAAATTGTCAGTTGTATTCCAGTTATTGCAGGATCTGATCCTTTGGCTATAAAAGTGACCAACTCTAAGCTTAAAGGAGATAAGGCTAATGAGTTGATCACTCTATGACATTGTTACTCTTCACAATTGTAACTAAATCCATTGCAATCCCTTTGGTGATTACTAAAGCCTTCTTCCTCATCCGGGCACCTAGTTTTGCTTTCTAGGTTTGTACACATAAATCTTGTGATCTTCTTTGTTCTTCTACCTCCACTTCTTGCATTTCCCTGTTTGCCTTGGTCATTTACTTGACGCTAGGATTTGTGATCTCCCTGTGAGAAATGTTCTCCATTGTCACTGTTTAGATTATTCTGTCAAGATGAGATGAGATCAAATCATCAGTGTTGATCTCATCCACACAAGCAGACGCATGCAAGTAAGCGCCTTATCCCTCTAAACTGTACAGCATTGGTCCAATATGAACTCAATAAGTTTCTAAAAATACATTTGCTGTAGCAATGCGAATGTTCATCATCCATTGGGTTTTCTCATTTTTTCTCTTTTTTTTTCAGCTCCTTTGAAGAATGCTATAGATTGGGCTTCTCGGCCTCCAAATGTGTGGGCCGGAAAGTCAGCTGCTATTATAAGCGCTGCAGGAGGCTCTGCAGGACAACGATCACAGTACCATCTACGTCAGGTTGGAGTTTTTCTAGACCTCTATTTCATAAACAAGCCTGAATTATTCATAATAGGCCATAAGCCACCCAAGAAATTTGATAGCGATGGGAATTTGATAGACTCTGAGATTGAGGAAAGGCTGAAAGAACTGCTAGTATCACTGAAGAATTTTACACTTCGGCTTCAATGTGGTTAGTGCATGATTATGAAAATGTTTGATTAAAAAAAGAAGATTATGGATATAGCAAGTTTTACTGGGAGTTACAATTGTTTATATTATTTTTGAAATACTAAATAAGGTTGAAGTGCATCCGTTTACATGTATTTATGAATCTTTCATCTCTATGCTTGTTTGCATTGATATTTTTGATTTTATGTAAAGTTTGGGAGGAACATCTGGAAAACACTGTGCAGATTCATGAAGCATACTTGTATCTAATCCAGCTTAACAAGGGTTAAGATTAGTATTTCTCTGACTGCTAGTTGTTTGTCCATTCATATTTGATATAAACCATGAACAATTCAGGTTTAATGCATACATATCATCTCTGTAAGTGTATGTACATTATTTTGAACTTGACGTTAGAAAAGCTTAGATTATGATCTGGTTATGTTTGTTTCGTACCTGACTTTTGACTGACTTGGATTATGTCTTGTTTGGGTCTAGGGACTGTTTACACTGTAACTTCTAATTAATTCTCAGCCATTCATGTGGTGGTATGGTGATTGAACCTTGCTGAATCGGACAAGATGTCGAACCAAGCTGAGTCGAGAAACTCAGCCCAAATCCCATTTGCTGGGTGGTTATTGTGAGCCCCTTACTAACCTTTTTTGCTTCAAGGTTACCTAGCTAGTTCCACAAACCCAATCAATGAGGCTCGTCAATCAGTGGTTCTCCTAACCCTGTTCTTGGAGGAGCCCACTTATCAGCTCCACTTGGATCTCCAAAGATACTATCACAATTCAAAGTACAATTACAAGTTTCATTTTTTGGCTCGCATATTCTTCTTATTCAACTGAAGACTTGAGAAGACTTTAATACCCTTAGTTTAGATCTTTGCCGCAATACTTCTCCTTTGATGATAGATCTATGGATGCTATATGTGAATCCTTAGCTTCTCACCGGTGGTGTCACACTCCTACAGAATCTCTCTTTTAGTACTTTTTTATCCCTTTTAGAAGAATAGAGCTAATAATTTTTTATGTCTTGCACTTCACTATATGGATGCAGGCACTCCATAAGAGTTCTGTAGTGAACTAATATTATTACTACTTATATAACGATCTACCAGGAAGCCGATGTGGCTATTTTCCTATAACCATCTGAGATTTTTTAAGTCTTCTAGAAACTCGTACAATTCTTCTAGAATTTCTTCTTGAAGAATAGAAAAACTAGTAGCCCTATAGGCTCAAAGATATCTCCCTAAACGATTGATGACTTTCTTTCAAAGATTGCATCATTTGAGGGTTGCCTATTCTCATCATGGCATTCCTTTATCCTCAAGTCCAATCCTCGATCAAGCGCTCTCTTCATCAATAATTTTTAGTGTTGATCAAATTTCAATGAGTCTTTTCGACCACATGTTTGTTGATGAATTGAACACCTGATAAAACTTGTTCGAGGATACCCTTTTTGAAAAGGATTTTCAGTGAGTGTCCTCGATTTCTCCCTCCTCATAAGGGGAGATAATATCCTCAATAGATGAATGGAGAAATGTTGGCCTGAACCTGGAAGACAAGTGCCTTACAAATGGCCTGCAGGACTAAATAGTGAAGTTGGTGGAACTGGTCCTGAGTTGGGTACTTGTAAGCAATTTCAAAATATGGTGGAATAGCTATTGCAAAATTACAATTAAACTTTATGCCTATCTACAAAATATCAGTCAATCATATGGGTGTGCATTAAATGATTCTAACCGAAAAATCAAACCGTTTCGATTAAAATTTGATCAGTTTGGTTTGGTTTAAAATATGTTAGTTTGATTGATAATTTGGTAATTGAATTTTTTGGGTTAAATGATTTGGATTCGGTTTCTTAAATTTGAAATCTGAACCAACCGAATTAACTGAAATGTTACGTACCATCATGTGATAGTATTGTTGAATTGTATAAAATTAATATTCATTAATTTTCTTTTTAAAGTTATTATATTCATTTTTAGGTCATATTTTTAGTCTTTGTGGTTATGAAATTTTGTAACATTATATTATATTAATTTATGATGAGTTTTTAGAAACGATTAATTAAATAAAAAAAAAATTATGATTTTAATCAAGCTAATAGAATTTTATTTGCTTGATTTGGTTTTCGGTTTATAATCTTATTTGATTGGTTTGGTTTCTTAAATTTTAAAATCAAATCTGATCTTTTTTTTATTCGGTTAACCAAACTGATCAAATCAACCGAATGCATACCTTGAATCAATCAGGACCAAGAAAAATAGTTGAACCAACCTCAACTATATCGAAAATAGTAAATTTAGTGTAGCATATAGGTAATTAACTTTTATAATTTTCACTATATCCATATCAATAGGACATAGGACTGCAATAATTGGATAATTTATTTTCTTTTCGTTTAGAACATCAATTGATTGCAATCAAACAAAACATTTGATCCAGCCCCACACAATAAATATTATTATTATAATGTTATTTATGACATAAAGCATTGAGTTAGTAGCTATTAAATTAATTATCAATCATGTATCATTTTCATGCCTTTATTTCCTATATATATTAAAAGATATAGTTAGTTATTTATGTATCGACTACAATTTGATTTTGAATCGGTTACATGAGAAACTGAATGTTTGGAACCAATGATTTCACCGATTCTAGGAGGTTGGAATAGATCTGATCAGTTAAAAAACGGATTGGTGACAACCAATAAAATTAGAGAAGACTAACACAGTTTTCTAAAATTTATTAGCTTTGTTATGTACTATGTCCTCGATGAGGTGATTACATATTGAGTGGGTGATCATTCGGAGCTTCCTTGAAGGATCTTGGGATCATTGTTCGAGAAGAGAGATCCTCAAAAAGATCTTTGTAAGGAGACTGCTTGAGAAGATCCTCAAGATTTTTTTCCTCGTAATATCTCAACCATCCATGGGATTTTCTTTCTTGTTCTCTCTCGACTTAATTTCTTCATCTTTGGCACCTTGTTCACGAAATTATTTTTAGGATTTATCTTCAAGTTTCTTCCTCGTGCCCTCTACAGAGTTTACTTTACGGGATTTTCTCATCCAAGTAAATTTTTATTGAAATTTTTTTCTTTAATCAGATTTTCATATTCCGTAAAGATGTTCTTCGATTATCAGATCAAAGAAGACAATGAATTTTAATGCACTCTAGTTTTTGATCTAGATAGAGCAAGGTATGAAAAGAGAACGTGCATTTCCTTTAGTGCCAAAAGATAGTTAAGTTGAAAATTCATAACATACCTGTAATTGTCACCCTTTTTGTCATGCATTTTCATTTTGATACTCCGTAATATTTTATATGTGAACAAAGAGTAACTTATACGTCTATCTTTATACATATATACATATATATAATTCTTTATGTCTATATATCATATTTGTCTGTTACTATCTAAAGCAAAAGAAAACAAATCTCTTATCAAAATTATTTCTTAATAAAATCCCCCTTGCGTGCAGGAATTGCAATGGATCCACCACAAACATGCAGCTAATAATCAAATGATACATCCATTATTTAGAATAGTCCTTCTCCTGCCATGCATCTTCCTCAGCCAGAAAGAACACACTTCTGTTATCATCAGCAGCTTTCTCTTAATGGCTTCTTCCAAAGAGGAGGCTGCCGGAGTTCGGCCATCCGCCGCTGCCATCAACCTTTTCTGGTTCGATCTCCCCCTCCGCTCGCTGCTGTTCGCTTCAACGGTGGCGGCAGTTGTGGTGATGGCCACAGGCAAGCAGACGAAGGAGGTCACCATTCCGGGCTTGGCCCCCTTGGTCTTGGTCGCCAAGTTCAGCTACTCCCCTTCCTTCATGTAAGCTGCTCGACATCTCTTTTAAGAATATTATAAAAATCTTAGTATTTCGAGAAAATCCTCGTGTCACCAGTTCAAATCTGGTTCCATCTTTGGACCAAAAACAAGCAAGGGGTAAAAAAATCCTTTACGAGTCCAAAAATCATTGCTTTTGCTAATTCGAATTGAAGGGTGACTGCTGCCTCCCGTAGGAGTCTGGGCAGCTTTTTGTTCAATTTCTCGTGGAGCAAGACAAGCAGACCTCATTTTAACAGCCGGAACAAGAGTTTTACACCAAAAAAAAAAACAAAAGTCGGTCGGACGTCTGTTTACCAAAAACACAGGTCTCCGCAAAGTCGTCATCCACACCAAAATAGATAGAGTTTTCCGAAACGTACTCTCCATCATGTTACTAGTAAGATAGTAACAATGTTTGTATTTCTTGGAAGACGAGCGGTCATTTTTTTCATTGCTGGCAATTTGAACTGGAGCTTTCGAACTTGGTTGATTTTTAATTTCAATTAAAATCGATTTAAATAATTTCTAGTAGAGTTTTAAGGTTTATCTAAGTCAAGAGCAAACTGAATCCAAATGATTTTAGTTACATCAAGAACATCTATATCTGAGAGAGCAGCATTAGATATATGATGCACAAATTGACTGCTTTATTCTAATAATAAATAAATAAATAATTTCATGTATTAATTTTATAAAATTTTAATGATATTTCTTATATTAAATAACAAGGAATAATTTTTTTATATATATTATTTGGTAAAATATAGTGTCTGTAATAGATATGTTTTTCTTGAGATATGTATGTTTTAGATGATACTCTTTTTTATTAAAATTTAATTTGAGTTAAGTTAATTTTGATTAGCTATATGGTTAACCCAATTTATTTATAAAAATAAAAAAAACTATAACAACATTATTAAATATGTTTATTTTATTTTTTTTTCAAATTCAAATTGTATTGAGGTTAAAATGGGAAAGGAATCCCCTTTTATTTTTCTTAGTAGCTTTGGATTTGTTGACTTTCAACGGTTGTGATTTGATTTGACTCTTTGACGCAGATATTTTGTGGTGGCTACCTCGGTGGCTGCGTTGTACAGTTTGGTTACTGCAATATTCGTGTGGAGGACAAATTGGACGGCCAGGATATTGTTGTACCAAAGCTTCTGTGATGCGGTACCAATGGGTCTACTGCTTTGAATCTCAGCGCTGTTACCGATCCGAGTTCGAGTTGAGCCAATATTGACTTGAAATCGGATTGATTACATTTCAATCGACTCAAAATTAACTCGAGCTTAATTGGGTTCGATTTTGAGCCTACTCGAGTCGATTTCAATCGACTTTAAGCCGATTTCGACTCATTTGAATATGAAGCAAATTTCAACTTTTTTTTAGCCGGTTGCTCGACTCGATCCAGCTCAAGATTGGCTCGGTTTATAATATATAAAATGTATTTTAATTCAAGTCAATTTCGAGTTGGATCGAGTCGAGCCTACCCAGCTCAAAATTGGCTCGAAATTATTACCGAGCTGAACTTTTGGCTCGTTAGTCGGCTCATTTAGATTGACTTAATATCGGGTTTCTTGAGTTTTAATAAATTATCAAATAAGTTCTTTTTTTATTATTAATTTTTTTTTAAATTAGCATTATACCCCTCCCTCTCTCTCTCCTCCCGATCCCCTCGCACGCGAGACCCGCGCAGGTCCAGAGGCGGTCTCAAGCATCCGCAGGGATCGGGAGGAGAGAGAGAAGAGGAAGGGTATAATGGTAATTTTAAAAAAAAACTAATAATAAAAAAAATAAAGAAGAACTTATTTAATAATTTATTAAAACTCAAGGACCCGAAGTTATAATTTTAAAAATTTGAATCTGTCTGTTATTAAGCCTTAAATTTAAAAATTTGAGTATAATTTATCCTAAAATTTATTTGAAATGCTCTCTATCAATCTCAGTCTGAGGAGGAGCACGCAGTTTATTATTATTGTTTGAACTTGGCGGACAGGTTATACTGGGGGTGGTTGCCTCTGCTACTGGAGCTGCTGCCTCAATTGCCTACGTTGGCCACAATGGAAATTCTCACGTTGGTTGGCTCAAAATCTGCGACATGTTTGATGAATTCTGTAGGCACGTTGGCGCTTCTCTTGTGCTCTCAGCTTTCTCCTCTTTTCTTCTCATATTGCTTGTATTACTCTCTACCTACTCTGCTCTACCTTAAAGGCCGCCGCTGAATAATTAGCTCTCTAGCTATACTCTTTGTATGCATGTTGTTGCAAGAACAAGGGAAAAAGTTTAAGGCCTAAATCTGTAGAACTGTACTGCAAGACGGTATTTTGAGAGAATGAAACTTTTCTTTTCTTCATAGTTTTGCCCGATCAAATCATACTTTCAAATTTTCGAAGGCCTTGAATATAATAATCAGTAATAATGGAAAAACTCGCAAATAAAGTAGTGCAGAACGTCTTTCCAATCCACTACATATCTCCGAGACTTGAACTGAGATCGAGTGTTGTTACGACAGGAAACAATCAAAGATTTTTTGCGTGGAAAACCGACTGGCGGAAAAACCACGGCTCCTTTTCGAGGAGTCTTGAAAGATCACTAGAAATGCGTTCTTTTGGTTACAGTGTATTCGAAGGATTTTTTTTGAATCCCAGCCCTCTTGAAGGCTCTGTACAGGAAGTATATATACTCTGGGCCTGTTATGTCTAGTCACTTCCAGCCGAATAATCTATGGCCTTAGCGACGGCCCAATTAATGCCTGCGGATGGCTAGTACGTGACTCCTGTACGGTGTGTCAGCGGTCATGGCCTATCGGAGGGAAAACCGCGTTTCCCTCAGAGAAGTATCATCCCCCAACGGTCAGATGTCACGTCGGGGCCTTGTTCTTCGGGATCTTCTTCGACGTCTGCTTTTCGGGATGATACTACTTCTGTTCGGCTTGGGTGCCTTGCTCACGTGGAGACCACGTGAGCAACCACGTGGACGGTTCAAATGAAGAAGGCGCGAATCCAATTACAACAAGTGTAGTAGATGTAGACTACTTTTGGATGGCTCTAATTTTTTACGTCAATAAGATTCCTCCTCTCCTCCCATCTCTAGATACAGCAAAACAAAAGAATATGATTGATAGTATCATAATAAAGTATTTATTAAGATTGATACATATATGGGTTTTCTCTCTTCTAAGTACTACTTTTATGTATCTGTCATTGACATAGCGATCATATTCTATTGAATATTACATCGAAGAAGCAGCTCATCAAAGTAGTTCATGTACACTGTCACGCTCATCATGCTTTGCTTCATCTGTAATTAATAGCTCTTCTATGCGCTTCTGATAAAATGAAAGTAGGATGTAATGATCTCTGAAGAGTCGTTCTTTCATCTTTTTCTAAGTCGGTACAAGCAGCTACTTTATGTTGTCTTTGGTTTTATCTCTCCAAATTCACCTTGTAGGCTTCAATGTGACCTATAATTGTTAATGAGACTTCGAGACCTAAATAAGTGGTTTTTAAAATTATGGATCTGCTTGATATTAATCTCCAAATTCAAGACCTGAGTGATATTTATCGAAAAATTAATTGATTCCATATTAAACATAACCTTTATTACATAAAATCAATTTTATTTTATACATTTTTATGCAAATTTAAAACACAAATTTTACCTAACTCAAATTGGATGCACACTTAGGCATATGGGCCAATTTGTTCAGCGATGTTGAAATTACTCGGTTAATTTTAACAAAATATGGTACATTCATATAAATTTTATTAAGAAATGATTATATTTTATATTATACGTATATTTTAAAATAAAAAATTAACTTTATTTCACATCGTACATATATATCAAAATAATAACTAACTTATATTATATTTCTTATAAATTCAAACATAATAATTAACTTTATTTTACATTAATATATAATTTTTTATAAAAAATATTTTTATTTAAATTTAATTTTAACATTAATGTTAAAACACAAATTATATTAACAAAATAATTAGAGTACATGAGATTTTTATATACCCCTTGAGAAAATCCTGGTGGCATGATTGTCTAATAAAATTATTGAAAAATAAATTATACCTAAGTCCCTCAGTTTACGACATATTAGCGTAGAAGTTTACATTTTTAAAATTGGTAACATTTAGTCTTGAGATGTAATATATAATGAGTTCTTTTTTAATTTCTCTAATACTTTTTTTTTATTTCCTACTCTACTCATTCCCCGCTTCTCTCTCTCCCTCTCCCTCTCCCTCTCCCTCTCTCTGGTGAGGCCGTCGCCGCCAACGAAGGGGACTACCAGTTGCGGCAACCTCGTCAGAGAAAACAGGCGAGAGACTAGAGAGAGAGAGAGAGAGAAGGGGGACGACGGTCACCTTCACCAATGATTATCCCAGCCTGCAGCGACTTTGCCAAAGAGAGCACGGGAGAGAGTTCAAGAAAGAGGGGGAGAAAGAAAAAGAGAGAAAGATGAGGGAACTAAGAAATTAAAAAATTTAAAAAAAAAATCAATTTGATGATTACATTAAAACTCAAAAAATTAAATATTATAATTTTAAAAATATAAATTTGTATAATAATTTGCCTTAAACACTTAGGCCTTGTTTGATTCAAGTCATTTTTTTGACACAGTATAAATTTTAATTATAAAAATCAATTTTATTTCATTTTCAATACAAATATAAATATTAGATTAATTTTATTACACATTTTACGCACATACTAATATTAAAATAAATTTCTTTCTATTAAATTTAAAAAACAAAAATCTAAAAAAAATTTAACCAAATGAGATCTAATATTCAAGTGTAATTTAATCAAAAAAAAATATGAAAAAATATGAAAATATTTTAATATATAAATATCAAAGATTTTATAGAAACATCTACATCATTGCGCCTGGAACCTCACCATTGAAAATGGATTCCATTTCTTTTATTAAGAAATTTTTTTTTTT
The DNA here is from genome assembly GCA_002786265.1 of Apostasia shenzhenica. Lineage (NCBI taxonomy): Eukaryota > Viridiplantae > Streptophyta > Magnoliopsida > Asparagales > Orchidaceae > Apostasia > Apostasia shenzhenica. The sequence goes on from KZ451980.1 coordinate 6,641,984, forward strand.
TAATAATAATAATTTTAACTTTTTAAGAAGAAAAAAAATTCCCTTCTGGTTGAAATTCCCCGAAACACAAAACACCCACTTTATATGTCGGCCCTTCTTTCGAGAAAGTTGATTCTTTCCATTTTTCTTCGATTTAAAAATATTTAATTTTTACTATAAGAAATTAATTTTTGAGATTTTCATGCTTCAAATTAAATTTTCTTCAAATGATTTAATTCAACATATAATTAAATTTAATATATGCACTAATATGTATATTTATCAATGTTGTCAAAATCGGACCGGACCGGCCAGTTCGACCGGTCGGACCGTTGAATCGGTCTCTAGTCTGGTCCAGTTCTATGTTAAAACCGAAAAAAAGATTGAACCGATTTAGATCGGATTGAACTGATTAAATCAGTTAAATACCAGTTCAACTAAAAAATTTATATTTTATTTTTTTAATTAATATTTGTAAGCAAGTTAATAAATTTTTTAGATAAAAATTTATATTTATAAAAAAAAAATTTTAAAGGCAACTGAACTTTTTTATTTAAATATAAATCTATATTAATTAATTTCATATTGAATATATATAATATTTAATTTTTAATTTTTATTTGTCAGATTAGAAATTATATATATACATATATTCATCATTTTTTATTATTAATGCTAAATATATATATTAATTAATTTTTATTGATCATATTGGATATTAACTATTTAATTATATTTATGTAACAAATAATTTATATTACATGTATTCTATATTAATATCAGTAGTTGGATCGGTCGGTTAGACCGGTTCGACCGGTCTGATCATGAACCAATTGTTATTCCGATTTAATTACCGGTTCGACTTTTACAACATTAAATTATTTATGCCTTCATAAAAAAATCTATATTTAGAAATTTTAACACATATTTTAAATATTACATATATATAAATACATATTAACAGTATCAATTATAGAACACTATTACTGCATATAATTGAATTTAAAATATATCTCTCTCGATATATATAACATGCATATATAAAATAAATATTTTAGTAAAAATATATGGCTTAAATTGGGCATATCAAATAAATATTGCTAATAAATTGCAATAAAAAATTATGTTTTAATTCTATAAACTTGCATATATTGTGTATAAATTAAATAGTACGATTAATTATTTGGCATAATATATTTTTTTAGGTGATTTTGTTCAAATAGTGTTATGTATATTTTAGTTTAATATTAGGGTAAATTGCACAGAGATTTATGAGATTAGAGTGACGCTGCAAATAGATCTCATATTTTGAAAAACCTAGATTTGGGTTCCCGAGTTTGTGTTTGCGCTGTTGTTTAGTCCCACATTTGAAATTTGCTGGCTTTTTACTATTTTACGCTCAGATTTTTTACTCATTCTCTATATCATTTTAAAAAATTTCGAGAGAGTTATAAGAGTATTTTGGTTCATATAAATATGACTAACAGTCAAATTTAACTGTTACTATCTAATTGGATCATCCAAAAAAGCAATATTTAAACTAAAGCACTAAATGACAGCGCAAACATAAACTCAGTACCCAAATCTAGGCTTTTTAAAATATAGAACCTATTTGCAGCATCATTCTAACATCAAGTCCCCTGTGCAATTTACCTTTAATATTATAATAATACCATATATGGAAAAGAAAAGTGTGATTCTTCATAGTTGGCATATGTACCACCAGTTCAGCTGCACCATAAATTTAGAATTTCATTTTTGTTCATGTCAAATTTTAATTATTATATTCCATAATTCCACTCATTAATTTATATTTATTTAATTTTCTTATGGAGTTCATCAAATATGATGGAATTAATTTTTAAACGTTTATATGATTTATATCCCTCATAATCCTGAAATGAAATTTCATCCTGGCCACTATAGATATTTAATTAAAATAATGAAAAAAATAATCTAACTAAAAATAAAAATATTATGATCTATTTCCTTTAAATTGTGCCTTTATAATGATCTACATATCTTTAACGAATTTTATTTTTTTCTAAATTTCAACAATATTTATATTGTTTAATGTTATCAAACTTTTGGCTCGAATTTTTAAAAAATAAAAATAACATAACTCAAAAAATATAATAACTAAAACGAATGGATGCGTTAGGAAATTTGAGATGGCTTGATTGGGTTTGAGATAACTCGAAGTTGAATATTAATTGAGTCGACTCAGTTCAAACTCAATTCAATTTATAAATCAACTCGCTGAGCGTTCAACTCGGACCATTCTCACCCCTGTTCCTGCGCTATAAATACAGGAGACACCGGCTGCCAGCTTCCGCAGGCCGGAACACAGAGCTTCGGAGCAGCGACCGCTGCTTTCCGCCATTACCGGAGCTCATCCCATGGGCGAACACAACCTTCGCACAGGCGGGAATCTGGGCTTCCGCTTCCGTCCATGGGAGCCAACTCACAGCGCTTCGGATCACCGCTACCCTCCGGCTCCGATCTCCGGCGTTCTTCACGACCTCAAAGCTACAAAACCCCATGATTTCGGTGGCGGCGGATCCGCCGGAGCTAGGAGGAAGATGGGTTTGCCGGTGGCGATGTTACAGAGAGGGAGCAACAGCAGCGAGCAGGAAGTTGCCACCTTGATCACAGATGGAGGGTGGGTCAGGCCAAGCCAGGCAGGCTGGGCTCTCCCGCCGGAGAAGTCCCTTGATCAGGCGGTAAACGGTGGAACTTATACTGCAGGTGGCTACTTCACTAGAACGCCGGCGGCGGCGAGGAATAAGCCCAAGGAGGCGGTGATGGAGACGATTGACAGCAATGAGGCAGCTCGGAAGTATGGTGGACGATTTATATTCTAATCAATCACAGTAATTCAACGATGATTGTAGTGCTTAACATAATTAATAACAAATGTACTAAGCTTTGCATATTTTTAGAAATTAAAAAAACAAAAAATCAAGTTAGAGAGCTATTTATTTCTTTATATTAAATTAAAAATATTTTAAATTTTACGTAAACTCTAATTTTAAAATTAAATTTATTTCATATCTAATATAATTATTAAAATTTAACTAATTTTATCTATAATAGTTTTCAAATTTATAGATAATCCAAATGGATACATAAGGGACTAATTTTCGTGTCTTTTTGTAAAAGAAAATCATTAAAATTAAATTTATTTTATATCTAATATAATTATTAAAAGGGCAAATTTCACCTAGGTCCTTGAGTTTAAGGGTTATTATCACACAGGTCCACGTTTTTAAAATTTATCATCGGGGTTCCTAGGTTTTCAAAAAATATTATTTGGGTCCTTTTTTAATTTATTTTATTATTAAAAATTATAAAAATTACCATTATACCCTTACCCTCCCTCTCTCCACCAGATTTGGCAGTCGCGCCGCCTCTAGTGGCCTCGCGAGGCAGCCGGGCTGCTGGAGGCAGCTGCGCACCGCGCGGTAGCAAGCGGCCGGTGTCGTGCGGCCGCGCGAGGCCGCCAGAGGCGGCACGGGGCGATGCGGTGAAGGCGCGGTTGCCGGATCTGATGGAGAGAGGGAGGGTAAAGGTATAATGGTAATTTTTATATTTTTTAATAAAAAAAGACCCAGATGATAATTTTTAAAAACCTAGGGACCCCGATAATATAATTTTAAAAACATGGACCTGTGTGATAATAACCCTCAAACTCAGGGACCTGGGTGAAATTTGCCCTTATTAAAATTTAACTAATTTTATCTCAAATCTTCTACAAATTCACATAAAAATTTATATTTTACTCTAATTAAAAATAATACATTATGAACAAACAGACTCTTAATGTGACCACTTTAGAGTGTGAGTTGTGTTCTTTAATAATAGTTTTCAAATTTATAGATAATTCAAATGGATAAATAAGGGACTAATTTTCGTGTCTTTTGTAAGATAAAATCATTAAAAAAAATACGATTTCGACGTATAATCAAATGATAATATTTTTACTATTTTAAGAACTAACATTAAATCATTTTAAAAATTGTAATTAATTTGTAATACTTTTAAACCTCAAGGACCCTGTTGCAATTTATCCATAATAAATATATTTACATATTTTTTCAACTCGAAATATACAGACAAATTAAACCCTTATCCATTGACTCACATACATGTCACCGAGTCAAATAAATAATTCGTCCAAATGTCGACTTGTGCTGCAATAGCCATTTGAGTTTGAATTCGTCCCTCTATAAATGATTAGGCATTGTTAATTATACGAACAAGTTATTGGGCGCGCACGATTTAGCATTCAATGGGCACCCATCACATGTGCAGTGGGGCTCATCATTTGGTTGAGTCAACTGCAACTCAGATTCGAATCCATATATTGGATCAAGTCAAACAATGGATTGGGCCACGGTCGACTCGGATCCTCTATGGTCAGAACTCAGATTTTTGGATTTGATCCATTTTACTGTAAAAGTCATTTTTGAAGTATTTTTCATAATTAGATATAGAATAGTATTAAATTTATTAAAAATAAAATAAGAAAAAAAAAACATATTTTTGTAAATTTGAATATTTCACAATATATATATATATTGAGAAATATAAATTTTAAGAGTAAATTATGAAAGTATTATACATTGTAACTTATTGACATAATTTATAAGAATTCTTTACCGTATGTTTACCCTTTTAAAATTAACCTAATTTAATTTTAATCAAGCATATCACATCACACATAAAATTTAATAGGGATAATTACCTGCATGCCACATCATTTCACTTTATTTATGCGTTACCCATCCATTCTTAGTTAATTACGCTATGCACACTCAAAACATTATAAAAACTTAAATACACACACTTAAGTTAAAATTTAGTCAAAATTTATTTGAAAAAAAATATTTCGTTAGTAAATCATTAAAATTATATTTTTACCCTTAATAGTATATATTTTTTTTCTTCCTCGATGTCACAATAAAGCGCTAATCTGTCCTAAAATTAATTCACATCGCGAATGTTTCCTTCCCATATCACAACCTAAACATCAAAGTTTTAAGATTTTCACTCAAAATATATTTAAATATCCTTAAAATAATATGATGAACGATTTAAATTTTTTGTTAGAAAAATTATAATTGCTCATTATAATGGAAACAAGTGAAAGTGTGTGTATGTAAGATTTTATAATATTTTGAGTGTACATAGCGTAACTAACTAAGAATGGATGTGTAATGCATAAATAAAGCGAAATAGTGTGGCATATAGGTAATTATCCTAATTTAATATTAAAAAATAACTATATTTTATATTATACACACATTACTAAAATAATAACTAACTTATATCACATCTCTTACATATCCCAACATAATAACTAATTTTACTTCACATCATTCATAATTTTCAATAAAAAATTATCCCTATCTAAATTAATTTTAACCTTTTTAAATTTAACCTTACAAACAAACAGATCTTTGTTGACTAATCATAGATAATACTCTCTGTTTAAACTTTCCTACAGACAGAATATTAGTCATACTACGTACTTATATGAATTACAAATTAGATTATATAAACATGTCAAATTTTAAATGATAGTCAGGTCGACGTTGATTCAGATCCAATATATTTATTTTATAAATAGATCGTGTCAATAAACGAGGATAGGTTGATGGATAAAAAAAAAGATTCATTTTAGCGCTGAAGACGACTAAAAAAATTTAAGATTTGATTCATTTTCGAGCCAGCTCGAAAATGAATTGAAATCTGCTTGAAGTCGATTAGAATCGACTCGAGCCGGCTCTAAGTCGAACCCAATCGAGCTCGAGTCGATTTCGAGTCAATCGAAATGTAATTAATCCGATTTCGAGCTGGTATTGGCTCGGCCTGAAATCGGATCGGTAACCGCCCTCCATCCAACCTAAAGATCTTCTCCTAATGTAATAACTCTGAATTAAAAAGTATTTTTTTATTTTTCTAAATCCTTCATTGTTTTTTTTCTTTTTAAAGGAATAATACTTTTAATTATAATTTTGATTAATAAATATATTAAATCCCTCGTTATAATTCCCACACTTATTTATTTCACCAACAGAAGAATAAGAGTTTTGATTGTAATTATTCTATCCTTTATGATTTAATTAAAATGAGAAAATAAATTATAAATATGTAATTGTACTTTTTCAAGTATATAATATTCACTATTCTAGTCTAATTAAGTCAATAAATTTAATTTAATTCATCAACCCTCAAAATATTATACTATTTAGTTTTATTTATGCATTATTCATTCATTTTTAGTTAATTACGCTATGCACACTCAAAATATTATAAAATCTTATATATATACTTTAACTTGTTTCTATTATAATAAATAATCATAATTTTCTAATAACCTAACTATAGTTAAGTTACAAAAAATCTGAGCCATTTTAAATATATTTTGAGTGAAAATTCTAAAATACTGATGTTTAAATGGTGGCAAGGGAAGGAGACATCTGCGATGTGAATTGATTTTAGAACAAATCAGCGCTTTAGTGTAGCATTAAGGAAGAAAAACAATATATACTATTAAGAGTAAAAATATAAATTTAATAATTTACTAACGAAATTTTTTTTTTCAAATAGATTTTGACTGAGTTTTAACTCAAGTGTATGAATGTAAGATTTTGTAGCATAATTAACTAAAAATGGATGGATAACGCATAAATAAAACTAAAAGTGTGACATGTAGGTAATTATCCCTATTTTCTATCCTCTTATCGGTATATAAAACTCCTTTAATCTACTTAGCTCAAAAACATATTCTCATACAAATATTTGTGAAAAACGAGTCAATAAGATGAAATCGAGTATTGCAATGCTTTTCAAGTAAGTGGTTACTCTTTTATATCGAGTTTATTTTAAAACTTAAATATTTATAAAATATTTATTTTCCATCGTAATCAGTTTTACACGTATTTTTTTTTTAACAAATTATTTCAAATTTGGTATGCTTAAACTAAAATAATCATAAATGATTTATTGCATAAGTATACTAAATATTTTTGTAAATCTAAAATTATTAGATAAAAATAAGATCTGAAAAGAATATATAATAAAATCGTGCCAATAATTGTTACACTTAAAATAAAAAATTAATTTGAATAATTATATATTAGTATCTATCCTATAATTAGATTATTCTTTATATATATATATATGTTAAATGTTATATTAAATTAATTAAAAAATTATCATTTAAATAATATTTTTAATATATGACTTAATGAATATTAATGTTGAATTTTATATAAAAAATTACATTTAGTCCTTTAAGTTATATAGTTTATTTTTAACTTTATCCTAATAAATAAACTAACATTAAAATTCTTAATTAAATATATATTTTTTGACCTTTTGGTATAAGCATTATCTGACTCATTGAAATAATATTTGAATCGCTAATTTGAGCAGTTTTTCTACGATCTTTATAGCAATTCATAATGCTTTGTGTCAATATACTGATTTTCAAAAGCTAAAGCTCAAGATGTTACATATGATTTTTGGCCTTGTCGAGCTTAGGCATTGAACAAAGTGCGAGGTTGTTTGATGTTCGATGAAGGCTCGTGTACGTGATGGATCGTTAGATAAATTTTTTGCCCAATACTCAAAATTTAAAAGTAAATTAAAAGAAATTTGCTCAAAGATAAGCTCACTTTTTCTATTATTATTATTATTATTATTTAATAAATAAGGAGTAGGTATTGACTTGGTGCCCATGGTGAACTACAAGTCAACGTCCATGAGTCAATGATCTAATATCATAAGCCGCGGATCATATTTACATTAACGTACACCACTTTGAATAGGTCCATTTTATAAATTTGACAAAGATCAGTTATTTATTTTATAATGGAAATTTTTTTGAGAGAATTACATACATGCCCCTTAAATCATCTTGAGTTACATATTAAATCCCTTATTTTTTAATTTTACAACTTAACCCCCTAAATCATCCAAAAATAACATATTTAAGTCTTTCTCAAGATTTTCAAAGTATGTTTTTTGCTGATTTATAATTATTTGGATATTTATTACCAATAATATATATATACAAATATTATAAATATATATTTACAAATACATGTATTCTATTAGTTTTCATTTTTGGATGATTTAAGGGGTTAAATTGTAAAATTAAAAAATGTGGGATTTAATATGTAATTCAACATGATTTAAGGGGTATGTATGTAAATGCCCCAATTTTTTTTGAGTTCAATACTTATACGATTCAAAACTAATCACTCGACGTCACATATATATTTTAGGTGAGCTTATGCCCCCTTGGCACTTTGTGATTACGTGCCGAATGATTCGAGTTTCGAACTAAATTTTTTTCCTTATAATAATAAAAAAAATTAAATAGAATCCAATTATAATTTTTTTATTAAAATATTTATCATACACAATATATATCAAGATAAAATTTTATAATTTTAGTTATATATTTTGTCTATATATTAATTATCAAAACATATTTATATAAATAAGTTTTTTAAATACATTCTAAATTATATATATATGTATATTTTATATATATGAAATTAATTATGTGCATTATTTCTGTAAAGCAACGGAAAAGTAAATTTAATATATATCATATTTAACAAATATTATAAATTTTACATTTAATCCACAAAAATCATAAAATTTATTACCCGTTAAATCACTCTTCTTAATTATTAGTCACTAACAAAAAAATATCTTTAACTTTTGTACTAAAGTAAATTGACGTTAAATAAAGAAGTAAATTGCAAGTAGGTCCTTATTATTTGATCATATGTGTATATAGGTCCAATTTTTGAAAAATCACTCAAATTAGTCCATTAGTTTTAAGGCAATATGCAACTAGGTTTCAAATTTAAATTTTACAGTAAAAAAATATATTAAATGATATTTTTACTCTTAAAATTTTCTCTCTCTTCTTTCTCCTCTCTCTCTTCCGATTTCGCATTCGCAGGCGAAATGGAATCGATCTTCTTTCATTCTCCACTTATCGGAATCATGAAGTGTCGAGCAAGAGTGTGCGAAATCGGAAGAGAGAGTGGAGAGAGAGAGAAAAGAGAGAAAATCTTAAGGATAAAAATATCATTTCATATATTTTTTTACTGTAAAACTTAAATTTTGGACCTAGTTGCATATTACCTAAAACTAATAGACCAATTTGAGCGATTTTCAAAAAATTAGACTTATTTGCACATATAATCAAACAACAGAACCTACTTATAATTTATTTTAAATAAAAATATTCATTTTAACTTTAGCAGTTTTAAAAGTACTTTTAATTTAAATTGGCTATTAAATATTATCATTATTTTAAATAATTATATTTTAAATTTTAATAAGTCAATGGCTAAGCTCAAATTTTTTTAAACATAATTAAATTAGCTAATAGATTTGGATAAAATATAATAATAATAAATTAAACTTTTACTTTAATTAAATAGATTTAACTATATAAATTTTTTATTTTTATTATTTTAACTAAATTTGAGTAAAATATTGTAATTATAATAAATAAAATATGTAAAATATAATTTTCAATTAAAATTATCTATTATAAGTTTTATAAATTTTTAAAATTAAATGAAAAGTTTATAATATTTATTACATTTAGTGTTATTACATAGTTTTAAAATAATATTATAATTTACCTAATTCACTGAGTAATAAAGTGAATTTAAAGCTTCTTATATATTTTATTAAAGGTGGTATTAAGCAATTGGAATATAAAATTACTTATAAGTTTCTTCACATTTTTTTAATTAATATATTTTTTATAAAATTTAAATAAAAAATTATAAGTTATATATTTAATTTTTTTTACTATTTTTTATAGTATTTATTTTATATTTTGATTAATTTAATAGATTTATTATGAAGAAGTTTTTTATAATATTTGTAGGAATTATCGCTAGCAAGCTATGATAGATTAATGAGATTTTTACATACATGACATAAAATTTATACGAAATTACGCATTTCACCATCAATTCATAAATATTACCACTATCACACCATATTCATTTAAATTTTACTCATTTCACATATTTCACACCATATTTTTTGATGGTGAACTTAACATTTCTAAATTGGCCTTGATCTTAACTATATTATTAATATATTAATTAAATACTATAAATAAATTAATTTATATAAATAATAATTTAAATATTTATGATTTTATGTATTTTAATTTATTTATCCTATTTAAAATTTTCAATTAGGGTGCCGAATTTAAATCCACACGATTATAATTTTTAATTGAAGTAAGAAAATTGATGTATTTACAGTAAAAAATAAAAGGGAGATTTACATGGGGGGCATTGAATTCGTCACAAATTACGCATTTTACCATCATTTAGTAAATATTACGCATATCACACTCTTCTTATATTGGCAATTGTTATAATAGAAATGTAAAACTATAAGAAGAGTGTGATATGCGTAATATTTACTAAATGATGGTGAAATGTGTAATTTGTGATGAATTCAATGTCCCCTGTGTAAATCCCCCAAAATAAAAATATATATTAGAATTTAAATATTAATAAATTTATGTATTTTAATTTACATATAATATTATAAAGTACATATGAAATATGTGAAATATGTGAAATGCGTAAAATTTAAATGAATATGATGTGATAGTGGTAATATTTATGAATTGATGGTGAAATGTGTAATTTCGTGTAAATTTTATGTTTTGTATGTAAAAATCGTAGATTAATTTATTGTTTAGTTAATATTTTCTGAGTTCTTAACAAAAAAAAAAAAAAAAAAAACCGTTGATGCACAGCATTTTATATTTAAAAAAATAAAATGCTATGAGCTGTCCACTGTTCGTGCTTCTGTAGCTTCTCTGGGCTTGCGCTCCTTTGATTCAAACCCTAGATCGATCGAAGTGGTTTGTTCCTCTTATCGAACAGATTTCTTGCAGAAAAATTTCCGGGATTTGTCTGCCTGGTGATTTACTTTTGTTATGCTTTGGCTGGGGATCTTTCCATTGAAGATGACGCCTCTCATCTTCTTGCTTGCAGGTTGTGGTTACACAGAGAGCATCCATGTCTTTACCGAGGAAGATACTTGTTGATGGGGAGCAGGACACCCTCTCCTCTGAGGCGGTGGAGGAGAGCTATGATTTTGATCTCTTTGTGATCGGAGCTGGCAGTGGTGGAGTCCGCGCTTCCAGAGCCGCCGCCGCCTTTGGTGCCAAGGTTCTATACAACTACCGTTGCATCCTTCCATCTCTGCCACCGCTTCTTTTTTGTTCTTCAATAGCTAAAAGAAGAAGTGCCCTTGAAATATGATGAGGCCTTTCTATCTCCCGTCCGTTTCTTCTTTTCTTATCCTTATAAGGTCTTTTTGTAAATGTAAGTAGTTTTGTCATGCAATATGCTATTTTGGTTTTGATTTGAGTAGTCAAAATGTTAAAGAAATTCTAATAAAAATATTATTGCGTGGTTCATTTTTTTCTTTATTTTTTTTTGTGCAGATTGAACGCCATATTTATCAAATTTGTAGGGCAATGAAGTTTTCCCCCTTCTTGTGTGTGTTCTTGTGTTGTTCTAAAGAGTAGGGCTATTGTCGGACCGATTTCGAGCGAGCCGAAAGCAACTTGAAATTGAAAATTTTGTACTTTGCTCGGCTTGAAATCGGTCCTAAATTGAAATGGGATATGATTCGAGTCGGATCGGCTGGAATCGACTCAATTCCGAGTCAGCTCGAATCATGATTCGATTCAGCTTGTAATTGTAAAAAAATATAAAAATATTATGTATGTAAGAGAATTTGATCTTTAGACTTTAGGAAGAATAAGCCTTAAATCTCTTTCATTCTACCGCCAAACCATTAGCTAAGTTGTATGTAATGACATTTCATATATAAATATTTTATATATATCAAAATTATTTATGTTATACATATAATTTCAAGCTAAATCGAATCATATTTCGAGCTAGCTAGGGCCAACTTGAAATCGGCTCAAAATAAATTTTGAGCCAAAGTCCTTAGCTTATGATTCAAAATTTTTGAACTGATTTTGAGTTGATTTAACAACATAATGAGTTTCGAGCGAATTTCAAGTTTTAGATATTTTTAACACCTCTACTAAAGTGTTTGTTATGTTCTGGAAAATACTAGGTATTTTTTGTTTGTTGGCATGGATATTTCTAAAAAGTATATTAATACCTAGTTACAAGAATAAAGATGATGTATAAGATTGTACTAATTATTAGGCCTGTAAATGGGTCGGATCTTGATCCGATCCGATCCGTGATCCGAACCGATTATCTTATGAAACGGAATAATTTTTTGACCCGAACGATTATTCCGAAAAACCGACCCGCTCCGTTTAAGTATTGCCGGGTCGGATCCGGGTCGATGCTGATCCGACCCGAAAAAAATCCGATCCGAAATTTATAAGTATGAAATTATTTTACGTATTTATATATTTATTATTTAATTGCATATGTTAATTGTTGTTTTATTTTATGAAGGTTTTGAAATGTGACTGAGACCTATAATTATTAAAGAGGCTATTGCAAATTATTTTAAGTGCAGTAAGCAGGAAGTGCTTGTATTGTGAAATGAGATAAATAGCTGCAAATATTTTTTACTGTTAAGATAAAATGTTTAATGCTAGCTTTAACAGAACTGCACTTTATTTTTTGTGTAATATTTTCATTCAACTGTTGGTTCTATGTTTTGTAATATTGTAATATAATGCTGATGTCAGTGATATGATCTTTAAATGTTTATATATTATCCTTATATTTTCTACTATAATGAATTTATATTATAAATTTTAGTGATCAAAATTTTATTTAAAAATATAAGAATATATATACAACTAATAGCTGTAGTCATTAAAAAATAGTGTTAAATTATGTAAAAAAAATTCCGGGTCGACCCGAAATCCTATCCGAAAATCCGAACCGTGGCGGGTCATGGAACGGATCTGGGTTGACCTCGATCCGATCCGATTATTAATCCGATCCGGATATATTGGAATCGGATCCGGGTCGGGGTCAACCCGATCCGGATATATTGGAATCGGATCCGGGTCGGGGTCAACCCGATCCGGATCCGATCCGTTGACAGGCCTACTAATTATATAGGAATTAAGATAATAAGCCGTACTTTAAAATTTTAGGAGAGGGTGGGAGCATGGATTACATTATGATTCTAGAGTATTACAAAATCAGTTTAACTTTATGTTAGATAAATCTATTATAAAAGCTATTCGCTTGTTGAGAGATTTAATGGAGATAGTTATGAAGAGAAAAAAAGATTTGCATTTGGTTTTTATTGATTTAAAAAAAATTATGATAAAATTCGAAGGAACGTGTTTTGAAGAGTTTTAGAATAGAAAATAATTTGCACACTTATATTTAAGTTGTTAAAGACATATATAATAGAGTTGTTACTTGTGTTCAGATAGGGTTTGACTAAGGATTTTTTTATTATAATTAGATTACATTAAAGTTTATCTTTAAATATTTATCTCTTTATATTGGTTATGGAGGTCTTGACGGAAGACATTCATGATAAGATGCTTTGGTGTATGCTTTTGCAGATAATTTTCTCATTTTTGATAAGACTAAAGATGAGGTTAAGGTGAAACTCGAGCTATAGATAAATATTTTAAAACTTAATAGTTTTCATCTTTTTTTTGGTAGCATAAAAGTTTTCATCTTAGTTAATTAAATATATGAGGTACAAATTTAGTCAAGATAAAAGCACTTGTATTGGGAAAATGACAAATGATGATCAAGTTATAAGGACGACCGAGCGGTTTAGATATCTTGAATTAATCAGACAGAATAACGGTGAAATAGATGGTAATGTTATTAGAAGTACCCAAGCAGAATGGATAAAGTGGAGGAATGCATTTAGCATATTGTATGATAAAAAAATTTAACTCAGACTTAAATTATAAATTTTATAAAATAGTTATAAGGCCAGTGATATTATATGGTGTTGAATGTTGGTCTATAAAGTAGAAATACACAAATAATATAAGTGTCATAGAAATAAAGATGCTAAAGTGATGAACAAGTATGCGCAAAAGGATAAGATGAGAAATGAGTATATTCATGAGAATATTAGTGACCTCAATTGAGAATAAAGTTCAGAGGGAGTTGACTTAGATGATTTGGGCATATAAAATGCAAGTTGATAGAAGCTTTAATAAGAAAAATTGAATCATTGAATCTTGTTCATATAAAAAGAGGAAAATGAAGGCCAAAAAAGACGTGAGAAGAAACTATAAGGAGTGATGTTACATATTTAGAGTTAAATGAGGATTTGTTCTTTAATAGAGTGCCATGAAAACAAAAGATTTGTGTAATTGACCCTATCTAGTGGGATAAATGCTTAGTTATTGTTGGGATGAGCCGTTTTCTCTTGTTGTTTGCTTTTGTTTGATTGGTTGCTGAAAATTAATTGTTGGGTTTGAGTTGATTGAATGACATGAATAACATGAAGGATGTTTGCACGTCGGGAATAAAGGCCAGCGGTATTGAACTTCAGTGTTTGATTGATGTCGTGTTACCAAATTGTGAACTTCGATAATTCTGGTAGTGAGGCAAGGTTTGACTGACTTTACCATGTTTCTCTTCATTTTATTTTTATGTTTGTGTATTTTGTAATTGGTCTTCTCTTTCCAAGTTAAGTCCTGAAGATTGCTTTAAATTATATCAATGTATTTTTTGGTTAATTCTTCTTATTCTGTGGATGTTGGGGTACACTTCACTTATTAGAATTAATGTATTTGTTGTTAGCTGTCCTTTATTTTTCTTTTGGGTTCCTTAATGTGAACTGATTAATTTGATGTCATTTTTTCACTTGAAAGGCATAAAATTTCAACCAAAATGGCTTACTTTGTTAAAGAATTCTTAGTTTTTATAGGTTATGCTGACAAAAATTTCTTTTGATAGAATCCATCACCCCCAAATAATGTTTACTCATTTTACCCTTTACAACTCCCTTTATTCCCATTTTTCTCAAAGAAATTTGTTCATTAACACGCTTTGTAATTTGCTTCTTTCTTACCTTTTTTTTTGGTCTAGAAAAAAGAGCTTTTAGATTTTGTCATGTTCCATTATCATATTCGGAAAGTTGTATATTCTATTGCAGGTGGCAATCTGTGAGCTTCCGTTCCATCCCATTAGTTCAGAAGTTATTGGTGGAGTTGGTGGAACGTAAGTGACCCTTGGCATGCCTACACTCAGCGTGGTTCAAATTTCTCAGTTTTATTTCAGAATATGAATGAATCTTCAGTTTTTTCCACGTTATCTTTTTTTTTTAGTCTTGGATTTGATATAAATTTGGAATTATCTTTTTGACCTACTTGTCAATATTGATTTCATAATTTTATCTTGATTACTCACCATTCTATAACTGGATATTGCAGATGTGTCATACGTGGTTGCGTTCCTAAAAAGATTCTGGTATATGCAGCACAATTTAGAGGTGAATTTGAGGTAAATGTTTGGTAATCATTCCCATACAATGACCTCACCAGAATTATCATCAGTTATAAGTGAACAGAGTGTCGTTGGTGCTGATAATGAATCAATTCTTAATTAAACGATGGATTGGAACACAGTTCTTTTTCAGGGTTTAGAAAGCTATTCTTTTAATTTCATTTTTACTTTGAAAGTTAACTGCTTTTCACAGTAACTTTCATTTGAGTTGCTGTAAATCAACCAGAGTTATGAAAAATATTGGTATGACAGTAAGCCCATGAATGTGTGCGTAAATAATTTGCTGGAGCCATATTTGTTAACTTCATTCATGCATAATCATGATTTCTTTAAATTTATTCACTTCTATATTAGTTGGAGTAATATGTAAACGAAACTAATCTGATTGTGGTTAACGTGAGCAAGAGTTTTATCCTCTATAGTCTTAGACATATTTATCTCAACATTCTCATGTCCAAACTCTTAGTTTTGTTGTCAATGATTTCCTCATTAGCCAACATTCAATCTATCTAACAAACTTAGCCTATGGTTATTTTATAAAATATCCTTTCAGTATTCTTTTATCACAAGGTACTCTTGGAAACTTCTTTTAGCCCAATAGTTCTAATTTTTCTAGTGATGATCAGATTCTCTGTGCCCATCTCTTGAATGATAATAGCATTGTTGAGATGCCATGAATCCTAGTCCACTTGATGTTGCCATTCAACTTAGACCTGATCATTGGGCAGGTGGCCCCCATTCGGGCCTAAAAAGTTTTTGCATTGCCAGGCCTAGCGTGAGTCCATGAGTTGGGCTTATTGCATGATGCAAAGTCCATCCAAAAAAGTTTTCAGGCCACCAAGTTTGATCGGAATTGTCGGCTTTTCAATAATTATTTCCCTTCAATTCCAATACTTTCTAAATTACACATTATTTATTTATTTATGATTATTAATATTAAATAATTTATTCAAGCATTAATTAGTATAAAAAACCAATGCAAATTTTACAAAAAAGCTCTCAACGATTTAAATCTTATAAGTTATAACTTAAAAACGACAATATTTATATATGGTTGATGGTTTGATTTATGCTAGCAGTTTAATTCTTTTATTTTGTTTAATATTTAAATACTAAGGTACATCAATTATGAATCTTTGTGCTAATCTTTGCCATAGATAAGAATTAAAGATATTGAGATCATTTAATCACTTTATAAGTCATTATCTCCTCTTAAATGTTAATTTTAGAATCAGAACATAACTTTTTTTTTTATTATGGTGGGGTGACTAGGCATGGCACTAGCTAAAAATTGGAGTCTAAGTAGGTTTAAAATCCCGATATTCATTTATGGCTTTTCTTTTTGTCCAAGCTTGCCCAGGTAGGCTTGGGGATTGGCAAGCCTGTCGGCCACCCTCCTATTGATCATGTCTAATTCAACCCATCTTATGTTACCATTCAACACACCTGTTATTCTCATTATGTCACCCGATTTGACTCTCGGACATTGTTTGCTAAGCAGATTGGGGATTTGGGGGCAATGCCCTAACATCTAGTTTGGTGTTTGGTTTACCCTTGGACTGTTGAACTCTAGTAGAAAATATGAGTGTTAGGGAAAAACCCTCACATCTCTCCATGTAAATATTAATGGTATCACTATAATAACAACTCTCACATGTAATATCACAAAACATTTCTTGGCACTATCCTTTAAGGTGGAGTATATATATCTAACAGATCTATCTTGTGTATTAGTATGAGGGGTGATTATCTTATTTGATAGAATGTTTTTGATAAAATGATAGTCTACCTCAATATATTTCCTCTAATGAAAAGCATATTGTGGGCTATATATATTGTAGCTTTATCATCACATTGCATCATCATGAGTTGCTCATCTGAAAAATAAAATTATTTTAAGAGGGCCTTTATCCGCATCATTTCACAAGCAAAATGAGCCATATCCTTATATTTGAAACTCTACACTTGATCTTGCTCTGAAGCTTTGCTTCTTAGTTTTCCAAGTAATAAGATTATCTTTCACTGGATGCAATAAAATGTTAACTTTCTATCACCAACTGATTTCCATTCCTCTTATACAATAATTTGTTTTTAGGATTTTTCTTAATATACCTAAGGATTTTGAAAATTACCTCTAAATGTATTTGCTTGGGTCTTCACATGAATTGATTAACAATGCTAACAAAGGTAATTTAGGTTGAGTAACAGTTAAATATATTAGTTTACCAATAATTGGTTTATAAAAGGAAGAAATCTCATAGGTTTTCCATGATCAGTAAGTGACTGAACTTTCATGGGAGTTTCAGCTGGTTTGCATCCAAGGAGTTTCTCTAGAAGATTAGTAGTATACTTTCTTTATGATAAAATAACATCTTTTTTACTGTATGTAATTTCTATGTCCAGAAAATACTTAGGTTTGTCAAAATCTTTTTTGGCAACATTTCTGAAGATGTTTCACTTGAAGAATTTCTTTTTTGTTACTTCAAGTGAGTAATATATCAACATAAACAATGAAAATTACTGAGTTAGTAGTATGTTTCATAAAGATAAATGATTTGTAATATAACTACTAAGACCAATGTCATTAGCTACTTTATAAAATTTGTCAGACCATACATGAGGATTTTGTTTTAGGCCATAAATAAATAACCTTCTAAAACTGCATATTTTGATCCCCCCTAAGGAATATACTACCTTGGCGGTTGCTCCATATAAACAACCTTAGGAGATTTCCATAGAGAAAATCATTGCTGACATCCATTTAGAATAAATCCCAATCATGATTTATAAACAAGAGAAAAAGTCTTGAAATAATCATCCCAAACTCTTTTGTTACTACATGTGCCTTATAGTGATCTATCATTCCATCTGGCTTAAATTTTATTTTATCCTAAACTCATTGGCAAACTATAGGGTGAACACCTGATGAAGGGGTCACCAGCTCCCAAGTACCACGATTGAGAAGAGCTGATATCTTTGCATCCATTGCTTGTTTTTATTTAGACATTTGTAGTTCATGATATGATTTGGATGAAGATAAATAGTCAAATGCCAAATAAGAATATAATAAATGAGGAGTACTGCGTTTACTTTTACGTAAGGCAATAAAAAGATCCAAAAAGGAGGTAACAATGGTGGATGTAGTAGGAGTAGTACTTGTTGGGATATCAAAATGTATAGAGGGCGGCGGCGGTGGATCAACAGTATCATGAAAGTGATTGATTTATTCCTATATGATATGATCCATAGGTATAGGAGTTGCTGGAGGTAAAGAAACAGAAGAAGTAAGAGTAATGGAGTCCTTTTAGAAATACGTGGTTGATTTGAAGAAAGTAACGTCAACAGAAACATACAATTTTTGATGTGTTGTGTCATTACCAAGGTTTTGAAAACCGGACCGGCTTCAGAACCGGCAGACTGAAAGGTTCAAGTTTCAATGGTTGAATCGGGGTCGAACCGCGGTCGAACCGGAATGAAGTAAAAATTAAAAAAATTAATAAAATATAATATAAATATAGTTAAGATATATATTATTCACACATCAACACAATAATTAGACATAAAATGAATGTTTAATAATTGAATTTAACAAATAATATCTTATGTCTCTGACCGGTTCTGGCCGGTTTTAAGCGGATCCGGTTATAAAATTAAACCGGACCGGTTGGCTGCCCGGTTCACGGTTCGACCGGTTGAACCGGCCGGTCCGGTCCGGTTTTTAAAACCTTGGTCATTACATCAATATCATTTCTAAGTTCTTAAGTAATCCGGGAAGATTTATTGAGTAGCTCTATATGAGAGCCTATCAACCCCTAGATGAAGAACATGAACAAATTAAAAATACATGGGACAACTGAGAACAGTGGTTTGTTAGGATATAGAATAGTATAGGAAGTTTAATTACCAATACTACAAGTACATAACCTATTAACTAAAAAAACAAGCAACGAGAATAACATTTCCCTAGTAAAAATGTGGAACATTCGTTTGAAATATTAAGGTAAGTATATGTCGATGTTTGCGTTTCGCTACACCATTTTTGTAAGATGAATAAGGATGAAAGGTTTGATGACAAATCTCTTTAGAAGCATAAAAAAGGGTAAACTCAGATTGGGTGTGCACAGCTATTTATTTGTACAAATAATTTTAATAGATACTGAGAATTGTACTTTTATTTTCTCATAAAAAAGTTTTAAAGATAAATAACATCTTAAAACAATTTTTTAACAAATATAACTAAGTAATACGAGAAAATTATCAATAAAAGCAAAAAATAACGACAAATGAGTGGTCAAAGGGCTGGATATTCGAGTGAATCAATTAAAAGGAGCCTTACGATTAATGGTAGATACAAGCGGAAAAGAGACGATGTCATTCCATTAATCGCGCCTTAGCATTACCTTTAGTCTTTCAATTGACTAGAGGGTCGGTGTTTGAGATGACATTGCAATTGATACGGTGAAGCCTGAGATGTTTGAAGAGAAAATTAGGGGAGGAGTGACATGAGGATTTAGGTAATAATTACCATCTTTGGTAACGCCGCCGCCGTTTATCTTATTAGTCATGAGATCTTAGAGAATATAACAAAGAGGGGTAAAATGCAACTGACCTTTTGTGATTAGTAGCAAGTTGATGAATAGAAGGCAAGTTAATCAGGAATTGAGGTACATATAGTACATCATCTAGAGTCAGAGTAGTAGAAGGGCTAACGGTCTCTATGCCACAAACAGGAGATAAAGAGCCTTTAGCACAATTACATGAGGTAATGAAGATATGTTAAGGGAGGAGAATAATGATTTGTTATTAAACATATGTCAGGAATAATGATTTGTTACCAAACAATGAGATAATCTAGAGTGCTAATACTTTCATTTTTTGATAATATGGAGTGTTAATACTTATTTTCATCTCATTTATACTTTTTTGTAGTTCTGTTATCCTCTAATGAAATATATTTTTAGAATTTTCACTTCTTTTATGAGTATTAATCCCTTTCTTTTGTGGTATTTGCTACAGTTGCCTGTATAGATTACCATTTTGTTGTTGATATTACTGGTTTGTTTTGATCTGTCACTTGTTTATTAGCACTACTTGGTTGGCTTTCATAGGATTCAAGAAACTTTGGCTGGGAACTACCTGATCAGATTGAATTTAACTGGAAGAAGCTTTTGGATAACAAGGTCTGGCATGTTCAGATCACTGAATAACCATTCATTTTATGGTCTCTTTCAATCATGTGTGTGACGTGTTTTCTTTTATCTCTATCTTCTATCTTTCTTTTATGTGCATTGGCAGCAAAACTTACACTGTAGCATTTTACAAATTGTTGTTTCTTCTAATTGCATATGAAAATAGCACTGCTTAAGCCAGTTCAGCATAGTTCAAACCTCTCACTTGCGTATGTTTAGTGGTGGTAATAATCATATGGTATTTTGTGAAAAATTTGTTGCTAATGCCTAATGTGGCTCAAATGAGGGCATTTTCTATTGTGAATAGTGAAGAAAGAATTATTAAGTGGCTATCAAAATACTTTTTGAGTTTTCTTGCCCTGTAATGACAAATTGTGCATTGTCATACTTTTTTCTAGTATGCTCTCAATTATTCATGTGATCCAGAGTCTTTATGTGCTCAGGACTTTGTTGCTTGGGAATACTTTGATCATAATTCAAGGTATCCTCTTTTTCATTTTTGACTATGGAAACAGTTTTGTATCTTTAATGTACCTTACATAAGGACGCCATTAATTTTGCATAATTTAGTTTCACGTATTTGTAAAGCATATTATAATTGAAGCCAATTGATGCATTCTCTTGACATCTTGGAGTTGAGAAGGTATTTAGCGTCAAACTGAAATTATGTTTTGAAATGTATTAGACATATGGATTCCTCCTTTTTCTTTTTTAATGTTTAGTGTATATTACTATAATTGATATTACTCTTAATGAGGTCGTAGTGTTAATTGACATCGATTATTGTCTCATTTCGGGATCAGCTATCTGTAACATGAATGCTGTTTGAGCTTTATTGTCTTTTAATTTTTCTTATTTTCCTTTTTGGCAGACCCAAGAAATTGTCAGACTAAATGCTGTATACAAGAAGTTGTTATCCAATTCTGGAGTAACCATACTGGAGGGAGAGGGCAAGGTTGTTGGTGCTCATAAAGCTGTGGTGAGCTTGCCAGATGGTTCAAAGCAGCATTATTCAACAAAACACATCTTGATTGCTACTGGTAGTCGTGCACAGCGTGTTAACATCCCTGGTCAGGTCCGCCTATTGATATTGATGTCTACATTTTTCTTTCCTTATTTTTGTTTTTTGGCGTTTTTCATTTCTTAGAAACTGTACAATCTACCATTTGTTTTGCTTTTTCAAGATATCATTAAATGTTTCATACCTCATTTCCTGTGATTCTGCTTTGGACAATGCGTATATGTCATTCCCTCAGTTGAGTATTGAATCTCGATAATTTCTTAGAATTTTTGGTTGAGATTAATGTAATTCTAATGTACACATTTTTTTTTCTTTTTTTAACTTTCAAGTCTTAGCAATTTCAGACTTTCCTAAATTTTACTGATAAGAACAATGGAATTGTGGGAAAATATTTATTATAGGATTTTACCCTCTTATATACACTACAAATCAACCATATACGGTAAACTGCAATTTATATGCAATAAAATACCACCAGAATATAAAAGATTTTATCAGAAATATATTTTAAATAAAGGGAAAGGATAATGACTAGGAAGGAAGAAGAAAGGTAGGGGGAGGGTGGGAAGTGGGGCGAGATAATTAGGAACAAACAATGTGGGCAAATTAGGAAGAGAATTACCACCTCTTAACTTCCTCCCTCCCCCCTCCCCCCTCCCCGCTTTTGATTGAAGATGCCTTCTGCATATATAGTTTGGATACAAGAAAATGAAAGCGCTCCTTTGGATGTGACTTGGTAAGAAGATTAGGAACTTGATCATAAGTGGGAATATGAGCCAAGTTGCTTACCTTCATATGATAATGACAGAGAGTAAAATGATAGCCTCAATTTGATTTGTCGTATCACTAAAGACATGATTATGGAAAATCTATACTGCACGTTTCCTATCTCTATAAAGGAGTGTAGGAAGAGATAGATCGTTGCCCACATATTAAAGTAGCCTTCTGAGCCACATGATTTCGACTGTAGCTTGAGCAAGAACACTATATTTTGCTTCTTTATTGGAGTGGGAGACCACGCAGTACTTTTTAATCTTCCAAGTAATTAAGGATTTTCCAAGGAAAACACAAAATACTATCGTGGAATGTCAATCTGTGACATCACCTGCCCAATTGTCTTCTAAATAAGCATGAAGAGTAAGATCTGAACAAGAAAAAATAAGTTATAGTGAATGAAGGCCCTTATGTATTGAACTACATGCAATACTGTTGTATTGCACAAAGCATGGCTTAGTCATAAGTTGACTAATAATATGAACTATATGACTGATGTTAGGATGAGTGATGGTACGTAATTTAGACTTCCAACTTGTCAATTTTTGGATGGATCAAAATGTAGTATTCTTTCTGTTGGTTGAAGTTTCACATTTAGCTCAAGTGAAATGTTTCATGCGTATTTTGTTTGAGAGAGAAAAGACATCTTGACGATAATTGAACTCAATACTAAGTAGCGAATAATTTGAAGATCCTTCATATTATAGCAAGATTATAGATAACTTTTTGTCACTGATACCTTGTGTATCATTGTTAGTAATGACTATCCTTGAGATGAGTTACAGTTGAACACAATGTTTTCATGATGGCTATTCTAACCCTTAACGATTGATGTTAGTTTGAAATTTATTGAACAAAGCTGTTGGTGCCTATTTGAGGCCAATAGCGGCTTTGTGAAGCTTCATGATGTGAATGCTGAGGTTGCCAAGACATGGTGTCATATAGACTTCTTCAAAGAGGTCATTTAGGAATGCATGTTTGACATCAAGTTGATGCATGATCCATTTTTGGTTAGGTTCAGTAGTTAGAAGAGTTCAGATTGTTGTCATGTGAGCAAATTGAGCAAAAGTTTCTTAATAGTCAGTGCCATATTCCCGTGTAGAGATTTTAGCGTCTAGATGAGCCTTGTAATGCTTAATCAAACCATCACCTTTGGTTTCAATTTAATACATGTATTTGCAGCTAACAATAGATACTTTAGGAAGAATATCTACAAGTTCCTAAGTGTCAAGCCTTAGGCCCTGTTTGGTTAGAGGCCATTGTAGTCATGACCATGACCAAAATAGCCTCCAACTATTTTATTAAAAAAAAATTATTTTTCATCATCAGTATATAAACATCAATATAAAAAATTCACTTTGTATTATGTTCTACACAATTTTTAATATATTATATTTAATTTATTTTTATTATAATTTTTAATAAAATGGTTGGAGGCCATTTTGGCCATGGCCTGGCCTCCAACCAAATAGAGCCTTAGGTTCAGCTAACATTGCTTCTTGTCGGTGAAGGTTAGAACAAGCCTCTCAATACAAAGTTGGTTCATAGAGAAAGAATTCTCTAACATAGCAATGATAGTCTTGTAGGTGTGAGATGTTTAGGAAATGCAATTTTTATGAAATAAAGATAACTATTTAATCCAAATCAGGGTGCTTCAATACAAATTTTAGTTAACTTGTCTCAAAAATAGATTGGTGTATGAATATGTGTTGTGCTACTTCCATTATGGTTTTAATATTCCACATGAACTCAAGATCTATAGATCCCTTTTTGCCTTCTCCATCTATAACAATTTCGTTGCAGTTTAAGATTTTTGAAGCATAATTACAGTGTTGCATATTTTTCTATTATTTACTGCGCACTAGTTTGTGCTATATTCTTGAAGTCTAACATAGCAATCATTCTAAATAGAAAGAATAGTTTAAAAATATATTGTCTTCTTGATATTTCTTTATTGAAGTGTATTATATTTTACTCATAATTCTTGGGTCATATTTCTCTTGAAGTTAATGTTATATGGGAACCTTCTCTCCTGTAATTCATGTCCCCTAATTTTTTTGTATTACAACACCATAGGAATTGGCTATCACCTCCGATGAGGCATTGAGTTTGGATGAGCTACCCAAACGTGCTGTGATTCTTGGAGGAGGGTATACTGCATTTTGTTGTCTTTTACTATGCAACTTTAAGTTTCTTCCAGCATGACTTCTAACACAGTGTATTGGTCAAATTCTTCTTTAACCTAGATACATTGCTGTAGAATTTGCTTCAATCTGGAAAGGAATGGGAGCTAAAGTTGACTTGGTTTACCGAAAGGATCTTCCATTGAGGTTCGTGAAACAATTTATTCATAATTGGCTAGGTGGTTATCCTTCACGTAATAACCAAAATGCTGATTATTTGGTTTCATTGCTCTGAGGTATGGACTTCAACTTTTTCCTGTAAGTCAATGTGGTAAAATTATGAGTACCGTTATTAGGTAAATAGGGCAATGTGGGCCATGGCTGATGATATTAATCATATTGACTGCCTGAATCCAAGGAAATAATGTTTGTAGTTTTTCTTGGTTGCATGTGTCTCTGTGGTAAGGATTTGATGTAGGTGGAAAGGATATTAAAAAATTAGGTGAAGATCTTTTAAGCGAATGTGAACGCTGGAAATAACCGAAGAAAATGGAAGTTGCTATATTTCAGTGTTAAAATGCAATATATTTTACTCACTACACTTTTAACTCTGTATAGTGCTAGAGAAGTTATAGTTAATTCCCTACAAAGCTTAGAGCAAGGCTGATATCGAGTTGAGTTTGTGTGATTTAAGCTTGACTCAAATTTTAAAATTTCGAGGTTTAATCAACTCATCATTGAATTGAAATTGGAACTTATTTGATTCAAGCCTAACTCCACTAAAAATTTGTGATTCTGATTAAATTCGGGTAGTTACGATTCTAGGTATAGGTCATCTTTGTTGACCTATGCCTGGTAGAGGCGAAAGTACGAGGTATGCATCAAATGAAATCTAAGGGACCCTACAATTTTGATTATAGGTATAGATCGCCAAAGTACTTCGAACTTAAAGCCTAAGTTATGAAAATCAACAAAAAAATTGCCTAAGTTATGACCAAAATGATAATTCTTGAAATCCTGAATTGTTTTCTAATGTTTAGGTTACGAGTTGATTTTTTCTATTGGTTAATTTTTGGACTAGTCAAAAAATTTTACACTGTTTCCGGATTTTAGCCAAATCTGAAAACTGCAGTCTTTTGATGACCACGGCTTCAATTCTAGTTAAAATGCTACGAAAGTTTAGATGAAGCTTCCTAATGCTTAATGCAACATTAAATCATGCAAAAAATTTCTTTCTGAAATGATTAATGAGATCAATTTAATCTAGCAAGTAAAGCAGTCTAACTTTCTTTTGATTCCCTTTTTTTTGGGCACAAACAAAGTTGGACATCTCAGTTAGATGATGAAAAAAATTTTCAAAAAAAAAAAAAAAAGTTAAGAGGATGAAAAATTGCTTAGTTATATGCAACTTGCTAATCTGCTTTGGCTTAGATCTTTGTTGATGCTCGTTGTTAAAGCATGGGTAGTCAAAATAGGAGAACCATGAAAGCTAAATGATGGTGAAGAAGGTCAATTGCATAGTCTTAGACTTTGGGATGGTGAAGTGCTTGTTGGCTAAATATGAAATGTAAAAAAAGGGGAAACAAAGAGTGGGTTGTGCTGGGCTGGGTTATGCCAACGTACAGCAACAGGCCCAACTTGTTTTTTGAACCTACTTTAGGACATCTTGATTATGCCAGGTGGATCTATGAGCTTGCGCTTGGGTTATTTTATTTACTCAGTTTGGTTACAATTAGTTCAAACCTGACGATCTGAATTAAGCTGTACTATTGATATGCTTTATCAATTCATTAGGTCTTACTTTTTGCTTTTTGTATATTTTGGGATTTTGTGAAATTCTTGCTGCATTGTCTGTTGTGTTCTGCTATTATAACTGGGGTCGTTCATCTTACTTTAAGAGAAATTGAAATTTGAATCTTTTTCTGGATCAAATTTAAATTGACTATGTAGGTGAGTCGACTGACTTGCCTTTCATGCGACTCGAGATTTGATTGATCCAATATTGAGCTGGCATTAGATCGAATTGCTTGGGATAAGATTGAGAAACAAAAAAAAAAAAGCTATTTATATACTAGAAGCAATATAGCCTAGGTAGTGGGCAACTTCAAGATTTTCCTGTCATGACTTTTATTCAAAATTACTGTTTGCACATTAATTCTTTTTTCTGTTCTTTAGTCATTAGACGGTGATGCGAGATAAAATACGAATGATATTCAAATTTGAAATCCTTAAATTTAGATAGAAATTTATCACAAATAAATACTATAATTTTCTAAAATTTAATTATGAGATAATTTCAGTAATTCTAATTTTAGATCTTGCAAATCAAAGTAATTTATCATCTAAGATAATTTCAGATCATTGGTAAATAATAATTTACTGTGTTAGATTGAAGAACTCAAGTTTAAATTCAGTAAATCAGTGACAAGATTTAAGAAAATTAATTGAGTTCTCTCTAAATTTTATACAAAGAGTAATTTCCCCTCATTCTTTTTCGTGATCTCTTAATTAGAGATAAATCAAATAGTTAAGACCAAGAATAATTTGAAGTTGAAATTAACTAACCTGTGAATTTGAAAATCGATACAGAATTTATACCTTAAAGGAAATTTTACACTGAATTAATTGACCTGGTGATGGCATCAATTTAGTGTCTGTTGATGATCTTGGATGTTGATGTTCTTTGTTTAGTTGCTGTTATAATCGAGATTTGGGAAATAAGATGTGCGTTAGATCCTTCCAGAATGGTGCTGAGGCTTGAAGTTATAGCCAGTGAGATGGTTTGCTGATATCATTTAACATTACTACAAGGTTTTTATGAATGATGATATAAGCAGTAGATCTGTTTCACAGAATTTTTCTTTCTTCAAGTAGACTCAGTTGATTCTTCAATGAGATTGAAGAGAGTAAATTTCTCTAATGCCATAATGACTTCAGGGACATTCCCCATGTGCTAGGTTGGCGTGATGAAGGCTCGAACTTGTAGCATGAAGAGAACTTTTTTGGCCTTGTGAATCTTCAAAAATAAAGCGATCCTCCCACAAATGCAATTTGCGGATGAACACTTGAGGTTGAAGATGATGAATTGGTGAAGCACGAGTATAGGCGAGTGGTGCAACATTGAATGCACAAGCGGAAATTGGAGGAATGATGGAGTCGATTAGGTTGGAAGGTGGGGCATGGTTGTTTTGAGTGGGAAAAGCTCACTCTTTTTTTTCTCTTGAAATTATATAACAAGGATTTCAAGGATTTCAAGGATTGTCATCAAGGTTTCTCTACTCTTCCCTTTTGAGATATTGATCCTTTTCGTAATCTGTCACACTAATTGCATCTCGGGTCACATAGCGTGCAAATATAAATTATTCAACATAATCCTTATACAAAAGTTCAAATATTGACTCTATTTATAGATAGGTGAATGCCACCCTAAAATAGATACATAATGTTAGACTAAACAAATCAATTAAATAAGTAAAAGATTTGATTCATTCATACTCTACAAACTCTAAAATAATAGAATAAAATAAACTTGAAATAACCTCTCATCCATCTAGCATCATGATGTGAGATCTAATTTGGGGATGGCAATATGGTGGTGGGTTTGGGTCGGGTTTGGCTTGGACTTCTTGTGTGAAGAGAACTACTATGGCTATGTAAACTTTTTAAATTAAAGCGATCTTTCCATAGTGGATGAACACTTGAGGCTAAAGGTGGTGAACTGGCGAAGCACGAGTACAGGTGGGTAGTGCGATGTTGGATGCACAAGTAGTTTTTTTTTGATGAGGCACAAGTGGAAATTGGAGGAATGGTGATGTTGATTAGGGTGGAAGGTAGCAGCCAAGTCTTTTTGAAGGGGAAAATCTCACTCTTTTTTTCTGTCATATAACAAGGATTTCAAAGATTTTCACCTTGGTTTCTCTATTATTTCCTTTCGAGATATTGATCTTTTCCGTAATCTAACACATTAACTACATCCAGAGTTGCATAGCACACAAACATAAATTTTATTTAAAATAAGCTCTATGCAAAAGTTCAAGTATAAACTCTACTTATAGATAGGCAAATTCCAATCTAAAATAATGATAGACAATGTAGGGCTAAACAAACCCATAAAAAAATAAAATAAATGAATAAATATAAGATTTGACTGATTCATACTCTACAAACTCTAAAATAACAAAATAAAATAAGGTTGAGAAAATCTACACCATTTATCTGACATCATCAAGGCTTGGTTGTTGTTGTTGTTTATCTAATCTAGTTCGTCAATCATTAGGATGCCCTATCAGATTGACGATAAGGATTTAAAATGATTGATTGAACACACATGTATGCTTAATATTTTGACCAAAAGATGAAAAAATTAATTGAAATTTTCATCAACTTTGACTCGGCCGAGTTTGAATCACTACCACATGAGCCAGGCCTAGCTCGAATCGAGATAAGATTGAATTCTCCTGGTTCAGAGCTTGGATGAATTGAGATTGGATTGGAAACTATCAATTCAATCTTGAGCTGAGGCAGATCGACTCGAAATCAGATTGTTAATAGCCCTAATTATAATAATGTTAAATGGTTATTGTCGTTTCTCCTAGCTGTGGACATGTTGGTCTCTTGCTCAGTCTCATTGTTTCCCTCCTGACATATCTTTTGGTGTCATTTACTCTTATTTGTATTCTTAGTTTGATGCTTTTCAATTGTTCAGAGGTTTTGATGATGAAATGAGAGCAGTGGTTTCTAGAAACCTCGAGGGAAGAGGAATAAAATTACACCCTGGTAAAACCCTATCTGAGGTAAATTTTCCCTAATGGATTCAACCTTAAATTGTATTATTTTTTTCTTGTTAATTATTCATTCAAGAAGCTATTCCTGAAAAGTGTAAGCCTTTTTCAGTTGAGAAAAACAGAGGAAGGTATACGAGTTGTAACAGACACCGGAGATATAATTATGGCGGATACTGTATTGTTTGCTACTGGTAAATGTTGTCTTACTTCTGTTCTCAAGAACATTCATTTGAGGTCTAATACTGTGATTTGTTTCAATCCTTGGACTATACTTAAAATATTTTTGGAGTGCTGTAAGATGCTCGTCTGTTTTTCATCTTGAATTTTGAAGTTGCCATGACTTGTTCGAGCAACTTGAAAAAGATGGTCATTTGTTGGTGTCATTGTCATTCTTAGGTCTTTTACTCAAATGTATGAAAAGATATGAGATCCGTGGACATGAGATTCTAGTCTATTCTTTTTAGATAAGATCTTGTTGGACCTCATGCAATTATTAACATGTAATGCAACTCTTCTGCCTGTTCAGCATCTAATTTTGAAAATAACGCTTGTTACTTGATAATGTTAAGCCTATTTTTATGGCTGTTTCACTCTTTTAATATGCCTAAACAAAGTAGTAGATAAAAGTAATCATGCAATTTAATCAAGGAATTGTTACGTGTACCATTTTGGGAAGTAGTTTTTATGTACACACTACCTAATGTAAACTATTTTTCATCTTTACATTTGCATAAGTAACACCTAAAGTACGAATATTTACAAAACAACTCTGAGTAAAATTATTAACCACAGTTATGTATATGCATGGATATATTTAAGTAATATATATGTATAAATGTGTATTATGTGTAATGCATGTATGTATATATGTTTTTGCATACATATCATTTTTTTTGTATACATATGTAAACATGCATATTTATGTTTGTATAAAAACATGTTTTAGTTATACATATACACATTTATTTATATATATGTATATAGATTGGTATTTATGTATATATTTGTGCATGCATTTATATTTATGAATTTG
Organism: Apostasia shenzhenica; assembly: GCA_002786265.1. Classification (NCBI taxonomy): domain Eukaryota; kingdom Viridiplantae; phylum Streptophyta; class Magnoliopsida; order Asparagales; family Orchidaceae; genus Apostasia; species Apostasia shenzhenica. The sequence goes on from KZ451980.1 coordinate 6,672,405, forward strand.
TGTATTTATTTTTAAAAGTTAGCCATACTAATTAGTATGATTGTATATTAGTAATTATGATTTATATAGTTAAAATATGATATATTAGAAATTATGATTTTTGAAAGGTAGTTTATAAGTAATATTTAAGATTTAAGTTGTACATGTGTAATATAAAGCTTAAAAGGTGGTTTATAAGTTAATTATAAACTTCAAATGGCGTGCAAGTAAATGCAACTTTTCAAAGTGGTATACATGTAAATACCCTTTTATCAAAGTTGAAGTTGATCGTGTAAATTCACTTGAACTTCATTGATTTTGAATGTGGACCATTCCTGAGTCCCACAATATGTAATATTTTCGAGTTTGAAAGATCCAGTACGTGGACTATTTATGGTTCTTATTTTCATTCTATATGTATTCCTTTTGCATTTGTTTTGGCAATGAAGAGTTCATCCTGTGCAAAAGAGCTTGCCATTGTCAGATGTGTACTTAAAAAACTTCTATTTTGATGTTCTTCTGGTATTAGCACTCTTGACTCTTTTTATAACTTAATTGCAGGTAGGTTACCAAACACAAAAAGGTTGAAGTTAGAGGCTGTTGGCGTTGAGTTGGATAAAAGTGGAGCAATCAAGGTTTGTTCTTCTTTTTTGCATGTAATGGTTTTCTTGCCTTCCCTGGTTGCTATGCTGAACCACCAATCTAACAGATCACTTGTAACATGCTCTCTTATTTCCAGATGAATTTCCAACGTTGGAAATCCAAAATATACCACTAAACAGTCATATTTCTTCACATTCATTGGCCGAGTGACCTTTCTGTAAGCTAATTTTTCCTATCATATTTCAGGTTGATGAATATTCTCGCACTACTGTTCCCAGCATATGGGCTGTTGGGGATGTTACAAACCGGATGAATTTGACTCCTGTAGCTTTGATGGAGGGGACTTGCTTTGCGGTGTGCCTTTTTTAGGGTCTTAGTCTTAGTTTATGCATCATTTGGATGTATACTCTGGGACTATGTTACTTGTATCCTAATTTTCTGTCTATATTTTCGTATTGCTTACAGAAAACTGTTTTTGGAGGCCAGCCAACAAAACCTGATTATCACAGCATTCCCTCTGCTGTATTTTGGTAACTGATATTTCCTCTTATGTCTAAAGCTCTTAATTGCTGGTATTTTGCTTTTCTTTGCTCCTTCCTTTGAATTTTATTGAAGTTACTGCTTTAATCTTTGAGAAGTATGTTCAAAAATCTGTTTTGTTACTGTATTTTGGTAATGGATTTCTCTTCCTCGATATAGATACCAAAGCTTCTAATTGCCAATGTCTTGCTTTTTTTTGAACTTATTCTCTCTGATCTTGAGAATATGTTCCGAAATTTATGTTCTTTGGATGTTGTTTTTAAGTACTTTGACCTCGTGAGTAGCCTCTATTCCATATGCTTCAATACGTTGTTATAGTGTGGGAATTTATACATGGATTATGTGTAGTAAATTATTCTTAAGGCTATGCTTCCTTTTTGTAGGCAGTTGATGATATTCCTATTTTTTGCATGTCTGCTGATTACATTTTTTTTTATAACAAAAGTCATGTTTTTCTTTGATCTATTTGAAAGAGCCACTTAATTAGCCACTATTTTGTGATACAAAAACAATCTAACAAGCTTCTTCGGCTTGCACGGGGCCTAGCAACTTGGCTGTAACATCTTTTTGAATAGTTAAGTTGGTACAATAGAAAAAAATGGAGAGGTAAGAGGTTACTAAACCTCCTATAGGTTGCTTTCATTCTAAAAGCATTGCATACGCTTCAAGAACGAAACAACTTTAGGAGCCAAATAATCAAAAATATTTAATACGAATAGCTGCGACATGAGCCTGGCAAGTTACTTGGTGCTTTTTAGCTTTGCAAACAACACTTGATTAGCCTTCTGATGGAAAGGTTATCCAAAATAGCAGCAACGCCAAATGTTAACGGTGAAACACCCATGACGTCAAAGAAGCATGGATATTTTTATACATCCCAACGTGTCGTGTCATGTCGTGTCGTGTTGTGTCATATTTCTGTGTCGCCTCTGTACCCCCTAAATGCTTTTATAGTATTGAGAAAAAACTATAGTAAAATTACGTAATCACATAAAAATTTGTTGTGTTATTTAATGTGTCTTGCTATTCAGTGTCCCATAATTTGAGTTGTGCCGGTATGCCATGTTTTGTCGTATCTTTGTGTCCCCATGTTGTGGTCATGCTTCTTAGCACGATGTCAGGATCGAGGTAGGTGCCTTCGAACCAATCATAATCCAAAACATTAGTAGGACAAACAAAGTGAGACTTAGATCCCAGAAAAGCCAGTAGAACCTCACAACATCGTAGCTCGCAACATTCAAGGACATCAACCAATGTATTACGTGCCACATCATATTGAAAGGCATAACCAACGTGAGTTGCACAATGCACAGCATAGTCTCCACAAATGTCGAGCAATTCAGTGCGAAAAAGGATAATGCCAATCTCCAATAAATATGAATATCAGTATGTGATCACATAGAATGATATAATACTCAGCCGACGAAACAATTGGTCATAATCTTACAGTGGTATGGCCGACAAGAAATCCTGAGCGTGATTAGTGGTTAAACACTAGAGCACCAATCTAGAATGTGAGGGGAGTATCAAATGGGCACATAATCGAGTTATAGCTTGATCATAGAAATGAGTTGCCAAAGGAAGTTAGTGTTTAAGTTAGGGCAACTACTTCTGATGATAAGATTACAAGGACCTCACCAAAGCAGTAATATGAAATTTCAACATGCTTCCAAGTCTGTGATAAAGCGATTGCTGGCAGCCCACCTGTAAAGGATATGAACTTAAAGAAAGACTGTTTGGTAATAAGAGGGATAAAAGGCATAAGGGGCTATATCTATTGTTGAGAGAATACCAAAACCGTCCAAACAAATAGGCAAAGTGGCTAAAAGCCATTGCATAAGTCAAATCTAGGCTCGTAAGTGACAACAATGCGCTTAAGGTGGCGATGAAGAGCTTGATCAAAGCCAACTGCTTGCAGTGGCTTACTTGTGCAAAAAGTATATACAAACTTAGGCATACCTAAATGCGCCTAAAGCAATAAAAGCTTAATCGGCGAACTCGCTGGAAAAGAAAGTTGATCTATGCAAGTTGTTATCTTGACGACCTGACGATGAGCCAAATTAGTAACAAATGCAGCATTATGATTAATGCTTGCATCGGGAAGTTTATCACATTCAAGTGCAAGCTCAATAATTGACCTTCCTCACATCTAATATGTATTGACTTAGCAACATCTACATTATCATATATCACCTCTAATAGTATCATTATCAAGGTAATAAGGATGAAAATCTAGCTGGTACTCAGTATGCACTCGTGGAACCAAAGGATGCAAGACCAAAGAAAATAACAATGGGCCAAGAGGATCATTCCATTGTGCTCCCGTAGATGAGAGCATCTACTCAGAGCTAACCTACAAGTGTGTGGAATAAGCATAAACAAACTCCACTCAAGTTGAAATAGATAGGCACTGCTAATGCACAACTAGAAAAGGATGATCATGATACACCAAGTTGAAAATATTGGTGAAATCCAATAAGCCATTATCTTTAGAGGTATTGGCCTCAAAAGTTTTAACATAGCATCGACGTACAATTGTGCACTCTAGTGGTGTATATTTCAGACATACATAACGCGAAATTTCTCTTAGTGAAGTATGGTTTCAAAAATATTATTTTTGTAGTCCAACTTAAAATTACTTGATGTTGTGCCTTTTCCGTGCTCCTTTTTTGCAGCTAAACATATTTCATATATTTATATATATATATATATATATATATATGTATGTATGTCTGCTATCAAATTTTCCTCGTGTGCTTAGCTAACTAGAATGAATTCATGAAACTCTTATCGTTTGTGTAATTCCTTTGGTTGTGTCCTCGTATGAATATAACATCATTTATGATAGTCTCCTGTATCTATCTCTATGTACATATATGTATATATATGTATGTATATATATATATGTAAGAGACCTCCTGATTTGAACTGGGCTAACCCTTTTTGAACGTGGTGCTAGAGCTGGCTTAGATTTGCTAGTACACGAACATATGTATGCAGTTATATTTAAAAGCAATCATATTTATTTGTCATTTTTTTGACCAGATACATATATTGCATTTCATATTCAAAATGGTAGATTGCGTGGCCTTACACAACTACCTTTTTTTGAGAATAAGTCGTGTGATTTTATACAACTTGTTCTTAAATATGACTTACGTACCCTTTTGAGGGTAGGTCATGTATAAGGCTGAGGGCAAGTCTTGTGGGTCCTCTAACAAGTACCATTTGTGTGTCCTCTTGGACGACTTACCCTTTTGAGGGTAAGTCGTGCGTCTTTAGATGATATAACATTTTGATCTTATCTTGTGATCTTACATGATTTAACTTTTTGAGCTTAATGTGTGGCCTACCACAACTTTAAGGGCGAGTCGTGTAAGGCCAAAGGGTAAAGTGTAGGCCACACGACTTACTATTGTGGGGTAGGTCATGTGGCCTTACACAACTTGCCTCAAAGTTTGTAAGGTCACACGACTTACCTTAATGAGTGAGATGTGTGTAATGACACATGACTTATACCAAAGAGGCAAGTTGTGTGGCCTACACGACTTGCACCTTTTAAGGGGGGCCACATGACTTACCTCAAAAGTAAGTTGTATAAGGGCTAACATGACATACTCCTTTGGGGGATAAGTCGTGTGGCCTTACACAACTTATCCCTTGCCCAAAGTGTTAAGTCGTGTAGGCTACATGAGTTACTCCTTCGGGCATAAGGCATGTGGACTAACACGACTTACCATCAAGTTTGAAAGGGTAAGTTGTGTATCCTATATGACTTACTTCTTTGAGGGTAAGTTGTGCAAGATTACACGACTTATTCTTAAAGTAGTAAGGCATGTGTGGCCATCACGACTTACTTCTTTGATGGCAAGTCTTGTAAGGCCACACGACTTACCCTGAAAAGAGTAAGTTGGTCGCTTACATGACTTACTCATTTGAGGGTAAGTCGTAAGGCCTAACATAACTTACCTACCCTTAAAGGAGTGAGTCGTGAATGACAAGGATTACCTCTTTGAGGGCACTTCATAAAGTCTACACGACTTATCTCAGGCCACACAACTTACCCATTTCATGGTAAGTTGTGTAGCCGTCATGACTTCCCCTCTTTTACATGGCCTACATGATTCTCTTTTCAACATGACTTATTCTTTTGAAAGCTTAAGTCACATAGACAGAGCAAGTTTGGTAGAAAACATGTCTTGCGCTTTCAGTCTTGTTGACTTATCTTTTTAACAGAAAGTCTCAAAGACTGCTTGATGATATCTATTTTTAAAGTAATAATATTTCAAATCCTACACAAAGTCCAACATTAAAATTAATTTTATTTCACACTGCGCACAAATTTAAAGAAAAAAATCGAGATTTGAATCGTGTGAAATACATTAGCAAAAAAGGTAATAGTATCAAGGTAAATGATGAAAATATCCAATAGAGATGAAGAATACTTTTTGATAAGCTTAACTTTCAAGATTTGATGCTTTGAGAAGAAATGAATACTAATTATATGTGAATGATTCAAATCTCTGAAATGAGGCAAACCTTGAAAATGATAAGGTTGGAATTGACCATGTGGAATTAATGGTGTATTGAAACTATTGAACTACAAATATACCTTTATCATGCAAGAACTTCAAATACATCGAGTCTGTTTTTCCAAAAATATGACTATGGAGTAGAATGTTAGTAATGAAATTGTGTTGAGATGGTTAGAATGGAAGAAGATGCCTATCTAGTTAAAAGGAAAAGTTGGTAAGGCAACTATCCAGCTAACTCTGCTATATTGCATTGTGCTTAGTTGGATCTTTGATAAACATTTCTTTTAAAGAGGTGGTAACTTTAAATTGCAATTTTACTTAATTATTTATGCTCTTTTGGTGTGATTTGACATAATACAAACACAAAGACAAACACACTAGTAATCATATCAAACAATTATTTTCTGTAGCATGTCATAAAATTATTTTCTTTATTGGGGGCTTGACATGCCTCAAAACAGATAAAGGTTGAACTACTAACTGAAGTTGATACTTAACCATGATCCTAAATTCTGGCCTTGCTTCAGGTAGGGTTTTTCTTTCGTAACATAATGCTTCATAAACACTTATCTATTTGAGGTATTCATCTTTAACTCTACTAGTGAATCTAAATCTCCATCTATTTGAATAATATCAGAACCAGGTATTATCTGTTGATCACATTACTGTTTGGTTATTATTCATCAAAATGGAAGGCTTTAGTGAGGATCCTTGAAGTAAACTTTATATTAGTGGAAATTCTTCTGATCTCATACATACAAGCTTCCAGAACTAGTCCATTCATCCTACATATCAATAATTTTGGAATGCCACTTACAAACCTTTTTTCCCTGGAGGATCACTAAATCTGCGTCAATGTTTCTCAGTTATAAGCTTATCACTCAAAGAAAATCACATAATGATTTTTCCTTTTCCCTACTATATTTTACCATTATATGCCTGAGCAAATAAATAGACTTTTATTGTTGATCTCAGCATCCTAAATTTTTTTTAACATATATTCACTACTAAAATTTACTTTTATTATTACATCAAAAATAGCTATTGTTGGTTTACTTTTGTAATCTCTGAAAATTTTAATTGTTGGACATCAAGAAAGGAAAGCTCCGTAAGAAATACCTTGTCAGTGAATAAGAAAATTTACCCCAAAGCAAACCTTATTTGAAAACATTTTCAGATAAGAAAGTATAAATTCTGATAGAAGCAGACTTGAAGGACAAAGTGCACATCTACATCAGGGAATACATAACACATTTAAAATAGAAGAAAATTTACATAGTAATGCTGATCAATTTTCAGATATGCTATTAATTTTTGCAGAAGCATAAAAATAATTGATCATATGAGCTGGAAGGTCAAATCAAAACAAAGAAAGAGAGAAAGGACCATAGTAGATAATATGACAATACAGAGGAAGCTTATTAAAAGTGAAAATAGACAGTGGGCTATGCTATATACATCTTAAAGTTGATATTCAACCATAGTTCTCGAAATAACAACAACCAAGCCTTAATCTCACATGTGGGTTCAGTTATATGAATTCTTTATTTTTATTGCACTCTATAAAAAGAGGTTTTATTTCTTATAGTTTCTTGTCATGTCTTTTGTGTTCTTCTTTTTGCTTAAAAGTTTATTGCAAATATGCAAGGTCTTCCACTTTCTATATTAGCACAATCTAATAACTCAACTCTTTTTATTGGAGGCTTTATAGGCTAAGATAACTCTCTTAGTTATTCACAATTAATGTTACTCAACTTTTTCACAGATGTACTTATTCCTCATTTTAGCCTTTTGTGTATACTCATTTATCCAACTTAGCATTCTTATGTTTACGACGATTATTTTATTTATATGTTTCTAATTTATTGGAGAGTATTCAATACTATATAACATTACTAGTTTTACTACTGTTGTATAAAATTTGCCTTTAAATATGAGTGATATTTATCGCAAAACACATTGAATGCATTCCTCCGTGGTTTTGTTAATCACAACAAATCCCATTTGGTTGCTAAGTGAGGGTTTCTTCGAGAGATGTTCACTTGTCATTGGATAACTCAATTAGGCTTCCATTCTTGGATGGAATCAACCAAAGTTAAAGAATGAAGTTGATGGATATCAGTAATGATTTTATTTGTATATGAAGTATCCTCTTGAGAATGTTGTTCGGGGAAAGAAGTTATACGTGTTTTGTAAAGCCAAATATGATTTGAAGAAAAGTCCAAAAAGGTAGGTTTGAAATTTTTGTCAAAAGTTGTTGGTGATGGTGATCATTGTAAATGACTTTTATTAGGCATTTATCATTAAAATCATTTTAGCTGTTACGTTAATGATATTCTTCAAACAAGTAGTGATCATAAAGGTACCTATGAAGTTGAAATACACCTTGAGAAATGCTTTATCACTAAGGATCTTGGGCATATCAAATATATTGTTGGCTCTGGTTGCATATAATAATCAAGGTATTTCTTTTTCTTAAAGAAAATATGTCACCGATTTACTGGGGGAAGCTGGTTTAAGGGTCTTCTTGACTGTCAACCGGCTAATATGCCTATGTGCATTAGTTGGAAAGATGATGGTGAGTCATTCAGAGATACATTCTCATAAATGATGATAATTGTGAAACTGATCTACTTGACTCTACAATACCTGATATTTCTTAGTTGTTGGTTTAGTTATTCAACATAGAGTCCAAACAAAATATTGGGAAGATGTGATTAGAATTCTTGAGTAATAGAGAAGGCTCCTATATATGAATTGTAGATGCTGTGGAAATCTTATCACACAGAAGAATGGAAAAACCAAAATGTAGTAGAAACTCAGTAGATATCTATGGTACACAGCTTACAAAATAATGTGGGTCAAAACTCTTATTGGGAGTTTCGCTTTCTAATCATGCAGCCTCTTTGTAATGCACTGGGATAAAAATGCTGCAATCTACCACATTAATAACCCTATTTTTTTAAGCAACAACACATTAAAGTGGATTGTCATTCACTGTGAATCAATCTTATTTAAACAATTGCTCTTCCACATCTCCTCTAAGAATCAACTACTTGATACCTTCACCAAAGTGAGGATCTATATCAGATTGATATGATATCTATGATCTAGCTTGATTGAGAGTATTGGTAGAATATTAAATTAAATCATCTTTATTTAGGTTTATTTATGTCATCCATGAAAGCAATTTGTGATTCAAAGATTATGACTTTTGAGGATGTATATAAGAAATTAGACACCGAAGAAAGAAAAAAACACACTTGTAGGCTTTCCAAGGTAAGAGATAAGAAAATTAAGTAATTAGCTAATAAGATTAGAGATGAGGCTACGATGAAATTAGAGCTATGGAGGAATACTGTAAAGTCTAAAAATTTTCATTGTAATAGATCTAAAATCAAATGTATAGAGTGCAAACTTAATCAAAATAGAACTATTAGTATTAAGAAGATGACAAATAGTGTTCAAGTTATTAAAAAGAGTGGCAGTTTAGATATGTTAGTTAATTCATACAATATGATTGTGAAATAAACTGTGATATTATAAGTAGAATATATTAAATAGAGAAATGTGTTAGGCGTGATTTGCGATAAGAAAATTTCATTTAGTCTTAAAAGTATGTTTTATAGGATAGCAAACTTGAAACAACTACAGCTAGGTATCTATTGTGTAAACCTAAAATGAAAATAGAAAGATAATGTGAATAGTAGGCAGCCAGGATAGTCATCTTGACAAGTAAAAACAGTATGGTGATTATCATGGAATCTTCTACTCTAATGAATCCACTGATTTGAATTTGAACTCTCTTTTGTCATTTGTACAAATATTAGTATAATGGCACCAATTATATCCCCTATGGTGTGGAGCTTTTAGATTTCTTGTGGGCTCCTTGAGAAACTTGCCAAATGTTAAGGTTGGCACAGTAAAATATGCCAAATGACAGGCTTCAAATTATGTTTTGCTGTATGGATGAATAGATTGAGGCGATCTATCACCTCCATTATAATTCTTCAAGAATCTTAGGCAAAGTGGGATTTACATCTCTCTATTTTTTCATGATGTTTCATGCTCTTATACCCTTTACTCTGAATTTTTTTCTTTACAGAATGGTGATTCTTCTATTCTTGAAAGTGTGGCTTGAGTCATCTATTAAAATAAAAAGTACAAAATATACAACTTAAGTCACATACCTTTTAAAGATGTTTCGAAAATCAAAGGTGATGGACATTCTCTTCTCCTAGTCAAAATTTCCTAACAATGCTACATTAGCATTATTGATATTTCTATGTACTCGTGTAAGTATACAATAATAATTTAGGAAATTAAATTTGCAATTTCCTCTTTCATGCTTTCCTTCTCCTAGCGGGTCTCTACTCTTTGGGTAGCATCAAGTAGTGGTCTTCAAGCTCCAACACATCCTCGGGCAGTAGCATGTCCTTGGGATTTAAGCACATTTTCGGGGAGCCTTATGATGATCTTGGGCAAGACTATTAAGCTCACTAACTCGTGTTGAAGTGGCCAACTTTGGGGCTTATTGGGAAATAGTAGCTGAGTTACTGGAACAGCCTATGATGTCCCATATATGATGTGGGGTGGTGAAGAGTCTCGATCTTTCTCCTAGCTGATTTGGTGAAGCATTTTCAAGGGGTATTCTTTAAGCTATATATGTGTGTGTTGTTTGCTGCTGCTAGTTGTATTGCGTTTTGCAACCCATAAAGTGTAGCATGTCTCTCCACTAAGTCGGCTGAATGAGTAAGCACTTGCTTGCCACTAGAAGGGCGAGTATTGCCTTTTTGGTGGATAGGAGAAGGTGTCATAGGGTGTTGAGGATTATTTAGAGAGGGGAGACAAACATAATGATTATGGTCTTGGGGCATATACCGCTATTAATGAACCCATTCTATTCCATGTTAAAGCATTGTCCAACATAAATAAACTTAAATAAAAACCTATTAAGGCATTGTTCTATGCTACTCGTAAAGCCTTTAGATGAAGGAAGGAATTCATTCTTTTTCTATAATTGGAATAGAATCTTAAACAGACATGTTAAAGCAACCTGTTGAAATGTAAGCTTGTTGTACTGTCAGTAATGCTTCATCAAATTCTTAGGTTGTGTGAAAATAATGGGTTGGATGTTGGTGAACTTTAGCGGCCTGGAAATCCTAGCCCATCTGTCAAGTGAAATCATCAGCCTCACTGCACGATAATTCTCAGACCTCTGAAATAATGATCTTCAACCCTAAATTGGTCAGAAGGTGTGATGGCGGGTGAGGTAAAGATGGTGCTAGAAAATGGAGTATACTAAAGTGGTTTTTCTTTGAAGTGCGATCTAATATTATCGTAATACCTTTCCACTTGGACAGCTTGTCAAATGTCAGTATTTTTATTGACAATTCATATTCATGATTGTTATCAGATGTCAATATTGCTATAGTAAATCACAAAAATCATCTTCAGTTTGCATTCCTCAAGTATTCTTTTTGTTCTGGCTTTTTCCAGCATACCACCTCTGTCGGTAGTTGGATTTAGTGAGGAAGAAGCTGTGCAACAAGGGAAGGGTGATATTTTGATTTATACGTCAACATTCAATCCAATGAAGAACACAATTTCTGGGTAAGTCGCAGAGAAATTACTCTTGTTTGTTAGTTTCAATATAATAATTTGCTAGGTTTGCTCCATGTGCTATTTTTTGATACTTTATGTTAAGAAATGTTGTATATACACTTTTTTCAGGTTTTTTATATAAATTACGTGGTTATGTTGCTATCCATTTAGTTATATCTGTGTACAACCTTCCTTAAATGCTTGATGCACAAAGCGAAGGCATGAGAGAAAATGAAAATCAATTTGTGTTGTTGAAGGCCTATTCTTATAAGTAATAACATGCTCATCTCTTTTCTTATACAACGCATTAACAATAAAAAAATCATAAGCTTTGGAAACTCTAAAATAGTTTTTTTTATAACAATTTTAAAATAGTTTTACCCTCCTCATTAGTCTCCCTAAAAATCATACTCACCTAGAATGCTATTAAATTTATTAGCAACGCTTTCATCATGTTCGTTTAGATCTCCTCCGATAAATATTCTCTCCTCCTGAGGTATCTTTTGTATCAATTTTTTTAAGTTATTCCAAAATTTTCCTTTATACTCGCATTTAAATGCACTCGGGGGCATACACGCTTATAATGTTAATAGTTTTCCCATTGATAATAAATTTTAAAGCAATAATTTTTTCTATATTCTTCTTGACTTCTACTACATGATTCTTTAAAATCTTGTCGAAAATTATACTCACTCCATTTCTAGTTCTATTCTTACCAGAGTATCAAAGTTTGAAGCTTAAACTATCAATTTCTTTGTCTTTATCATCTATTCGTTTTTGAAGGCATAAAATATTAATCTATGTTTGGAAAGTAATGTTTAAAAATATGTGAACGGTCAAACAACAGTAACGTCATCAAAGCATTAATCCCAAACATTTGGGTTGGAAAGTGCTTAAAGGCTAATTGCAAATTAAGAGAAGATTTGCAAAATTAAATGTCTAATTCATTCTCTTGGACTGAGCATCACTTGTATTTTTGTCCGAATTTTAAAATTTGGATGAATTGGCTCCCTTAGTTTTGAAAAATTCTGCAATTGGGTCCGTCCTTGACAATTGTCATTAAGTTTGAATTCATTTATTGAATTGTTATTTATCTTCAAATGTATTTCGTTTCGATCCTTAGGTATATGGTTCAAAAAACCCATCTTTAAAATGGAATCAGCCTTAAACAATTCAGTAAGATAGGCAATGCTATTGTCGCTGTAGCAAACAGTGTTCTTGTTCTTGTTGCTGAAGAGCAACGCGAATTTTGCATCGAAGGGTGCTATCTAAAAGTTGAATGAAGATGACGTAATTGTTGGTGTGAACGATCGCCATTGCGAGGAGTCTTGCCTAGTTGCTGCACGCCAATGAGCTAGTGATTTGGGCAAATTTGGACCACTGGATGGAGGAATTCTGCAAGTGGTGCCCAAACTCATGTAACCAGAAGTAATTAACCCTTAAATTGTTTGTGAAAATTTTTCTTCTTTCATGGTTATAGTATATATTTTATTTCTTCAACTGACCCAACAAGAGCCCTCAATTTTTCTTATCAAAAATTGCTGCTATAGCAACGATTTTGAAGTTCAATCTAGTATGATGTTCTTATTTATCGACACTTTCTCAGTGTACTTGGTTTGAATGCTGCACGTTAATCGAAACTCTATCAATATTTTTGCTTTTAACTGTTGAAATGTACTGATGAAATTCTTACATGAGTTTCCTTGCCGCTGTGGTGCTGCTGCTTTTGCAGAAGAGCTATTACTTATACATAAGTGTTCATTCTTAATTCTTCATTTGATTGTTGATGGCATTTCTGAATTTTATGACTTTTTTGTTCCCACTGCATATAGCAAAGTGCTCTACCTATCTAAATTTCATGAACCAGAATTCTAATATTAATGATTTTTCAACATCCTTGAGGTCGGAAGGTGAGATTGAGATGGATCTTATGTAACTTCCCACCAAAGAAAACCCCAAGCAAAGCTAACCACAACTTAATGCGTAAAAAATATGTAGCAAATTGAAGTGGGTGAGAAGGCAGAATTCCTTGCTCTAGTTTTGATGATGTAAAAGAAAACGTGGAATTGGCGTCCTTCTCTTCTTTATGCTTTGAAAACTTCAGCAACAAAACTGAGGCTGGTGCTTTAGTTATTTAAAACATCATGAAGATTGAAAAGAGATAGAACCAACAACGATGCACTACAAGGATGGATCAACATTCTAATGCTCAAATCAACAATAGTTTTCTGGTATTAATCTTGAATATCAAGGAACTGACCTTTATTTCTAATGGAGAAGTCCATATACCTGTCTTTTCTCTGTGTTTCTGCAATCTCAAAGCATCCTTCTCTTTTGACCTGACAAAACGAAATGTGAAGAAAACCCAAAAAAGACTGGTGGAGATCCCTCTTCATCCAACACAATAACTTTTTTGACCTAGTGATCAATTAAGCATCTTTGGTGTAAATGTTGTACTTTACCTATGTAAAATCTTTTTTAAAGTCACTCATAAAACTCGTCAATGTATATATTTTTTCAATTCGGTCCTCCCAATGCTATGCTCATTGTTGGTTTGGGTCTTAATGCTTTTCAGAAGGCAGGAGAAGACTGTTATGAAGCTTGTTGTTGATTCAGAGACTGATAAAGTTTTGGGAGCATCAATGTGCGGTTCAGATGCACCTGAAATAATGCAGGTAATCTTCTGCTTTTAGCTGTTTCTTCTAAATTGTGTTCTAGTGAACCTATAATGTCACGACTAGCGACTCAACAAAATGAACCACGTGCCATGAACTTTTACAATTGATTATGCAATAGCGAAGGCAATTTTAAATCTATAATATACAAATGACTAATCAAAACAAATTATAATTTCTATGATTTCATATTTATATATTTGACCATCAAGTATGTACAGATATCATATTCCTAAATATATACATTATACATCATACAAACCACAACTTTTGATATACATGCTTTCATATACACATGTTCCAAAACACATATGCATATGATTTCCACATACGTCTTATAGGGTCACTTTTCAATTATATTATATCCTATATAGAAGAGAAACACACCTACAACTTCGAAAAGGTAGCAAAACTTCAGTCCCAAGTATCTAAAAATTTGATGTAAAGGAGTGAGATTACTACTCAGTAAGAAAATTTTTCACAACAAATGGAGATGAATACACTGTGTTAGTCAAACTTTTCATTTTCGTAAGAATTATGACAATAGTTCATTTACAAGACTCTATTAACTATATCTTCAAAATGTGTTTGTAGTGAAATCATAGAAAAATTTCATAGACACAAGTAGATGAAATACATATAAAATACATTATATGTATACTTCATCAAATAAATGTAGATGGGAGTATAACATATTAACTACTGGCTAGAGGTTTCAAAAATCTTTAAAGAGAACAGAAACTTATATCGAGAACAGAAACTTATATCTTAACCAAGATTTTACTTTCATATATTTATCTTATCATGGGCCACAAAAAATATTATCTAGCACCAAAAAGGTCTATACATATGACAATTTATGGTACTTAGATAACTAGGGTGTAAAACCCCATATTACTTGGCTAGGCTTTAGACAATACTTACATTTAGAAATAGATAATAGAATACACATGTATGCTATGCTAAGGCTCCATCTATGATGAAGAAAAGAGTTAGAGGAGGACTTTTAAAAACTATTGCAAATTAATATGCTATGTGTATGTTTGATACCAAACAACAAAAAAGACTTAAGATATTTTATTAAAAATGCAAGCTAAATTATGCAAACCTAATTAGATGGAGGATTGCTTTATGGACTTTAGAGTTGTTAACACGTGGTTCCAGCGCTGCATTTCAGCCGTACACGTGGCGCTGTGAGAGCACTAACTCATTATTATTATTATTCTCGCAGGTCTCAAACCTCGGCCATGAGGGTTTGGCCAAACATCATCCACGACAATTCAAGATCACCTCCCAGCAACATCGATGACGATGTTTCCCAGCTGCACCTGTCTGTTGGCATGCCACGATCGCACCGTTTCTAATGCATCGTGCTTCTTCCAATCACGCAAACCATGGGCCCGCATGCTCCAGCCATCACGGACTCCTAAACGAAATGCTAAGATCAAGAAGCTAAGCTCTCCTTCCACTACTCCCAGCTCCTCTGGTGGCCGACAGCGGTGGGACCACTAGTGTGGACTCAACAATTGAATATTCCACCCTCTTCCGGAAAACTCGGACTGAGCTCCACTATCTCCTGCCTATAAATAGCCTCGAACAGGCTTCAAGAAGGGGGCTTTTTTGGAATGACAGGATCTCGTTTCTATCACCCTTGTACTAAGAGCTCAGTATAAGGAAACTCTCTCTTCTTTTAATTCATTGTACTGGTCTTTTCGACCATCACCTTTTTTTTCCTAGTGAAATTGTCTCTCGCTGATCGCTCGATAGACGTAGGGGATTTCCTCCCTGAGCCACCTTAAATCCCTGTGTGTTGTTCTGGATGCGTATTACTCTCATTTAGGCCTTAATCGTCAGGCTTAGCTCTTTGTGTACCGCTGTCTCTCGGGACTCTCTCTCCTGGGACCCCCTACTTCCTACGTCAACACTTTCTAGTGCTTCCATTGAGACCTCGAAAAGATGGTGGCCAGGACGCGCTGAACCAACTCTGTGGTCTGCAGCACACATGCAGGTGAACCTTTTGTCAGGGCGCCAGGTGGTGAAGCTTCAACTTCAACATCCCGGCGTCGCGCCGGATCTACTTCTTCCTCCAGAGATACCCGCATTTCAGAGCTGCAGGGGATGCTAGCGAACCTCACCGACCTAGTTACTGGCCTTACAGCCCAGCAGGCCGTGATTTTTAGGCAGACTCAGTTAGTTTGCGCTGCCATACTGTGGCCTGCACCTCTCCCGCCGGTTGCGGCGACTCGTGATCCTCTCCCGCCGGTTGCGGCGGGCCCAACACCTTTCCCACCGGTAGCAGTGGCTCCTATCCCCCTCCCGCCGGTCACGGCACCTTCTATTCAGTCGTCTGGCTCTTCTCAGCCGCCCAGACACTCTTTTCCTCCTCAGGAAGTCCACCAAAATCCTCTTTCACCATGTCCACTTCCACAACCTACCTTCCTCCAGCTTTCCCTCCTTTCCTCACTGGACGGAGTCCCCACTTCCCAGGTGCTCAGGTCCTCCAATACGGGCCTGATCCCTTCTTTGGCCCGCTGGATAGCAATGCCCCTTTTTTTGACGCTATCCGGCAGGCACCAGTCTCAGAAGACTTCAGGCCACTCCGACTTAAAGCCTATAGGGGTACTACTGACCCCCACGAACATATTCAAGAGTTCGAGGCCGCTGTCCGCTATCGCCAATCCGACGAAACCACCAAATGCCACCTCTTGGCCAACATTCTCGCAGGAGCGGCTTTCAGCTAGTTCGTCAAGTTGCCCAGGGGTCACATTTGCTCCTATGAGCATCTGAAGTGGGAGCTGATCGCCCGCTTCATCGGCCGGACACGAATGGTTTTCTCCGATATGGTGCTCGCCAACATCAAGCAGGACGAGAAGGAAAGTCTGCGGGGCTACACCAACTGCTTCTTCGCCGCAACAGCGGAAGCAGAAGAATTCGACCCTACTGTGGCCATGCACAACTATCGAAGGGGTCTTAAGAGTGGGGACTTGTCCAAGTCCCTACAGCTGGTGAAACATTGGAGCTACCCGGAGTTGGTTGCCAGGGCCAGCCAGTTCGTGCTGCTGGATGATACTGAGGCTTCTCCCCCCGATGTTTCCGGAGCCAAGAAGGAGAAGAAGAGGAAACATCGGGGCGATGAACCATCGTCCACGATGAACCTCAGAGGCAAGAACCAAGGCAGGGACGAAAGGAGGCCACGATCGACCCAGGAGCAAAAGCACTCCTCCCGGCCACTTACTGAAGTGTATGCAGCAGCCGTGAGGCAAGGCTGGGTTCGTCCCGCAGGACCCAAACCAGCACTGCCGGCCGGAGTGGATCCGGAGAACTACTGTGAGTTCTATGGGAACTACTGGTACAAGCTTCACAGGTGCCGTGCATTGAGGGCCCTGCTCAACAAACTGGCGGATCAGAGCAAACTTGAAGAGTTCATGCTGATGGCGCCTACCTTCAATACTGCGCAGAAGGGCAAGGTCCCAGCAGACATAGGGGCTCCGACCCGGGTCTCACCACCGCCAGGCTCCAGTCAGCCGATGCGGTCCTTCCCCCTAGCTGCAAGGACGATCAACGCCATCTTCAGCGTTGATCCTTCCACCGCTCACCGCCAGGTGATAGAGGTTGGCGGTATCTCTCATCAACCCTCTTCCTTCATTCCACTCACATTCTGTCATGAAGACCTTCCCCGTCAAGGCAACCCTCACAACGACTCGAAAATGGTCACCACCCGCGTCACCGATTTCGACGTTCGGCGAGTACTCCTTGATTCAAGAAGCGCGACTGATATCCTGTTTGAATCCTCCTTCCTCTAAATGGGGCTCAAGGAAGCGAACCTCCTTCATGCAGAAACCACTCTGCTGGGTTTCTCCGGAGAGAGGGTTCAGCCACTCGGATTCATCTCTCTGTCGGTCTCTTTTTGCGACGACAACGGCCACGCCATGAACATGGTGATCTTCGCTGTCATCAGAGCTAAGTCAGGCTATAACACCATCCTTGGGAGGACCACTCTCAACTCCTTCGGGATGGTGATCTCTACGCCTCACCTCTATGCGAAGTTCCCTATCTCCAGCGACGACGTCACCGTTAGAGGAGACCTCGGACAGGCAACCCGATATTTTCAGATTGCCGCACAGCTCGTGGTTGATCAACTGGACCCTAGGGAGTTAGAGCCTGTCGTACCACAAGAGGGAGTTATCAATGTACCAGTGGGGGAGAAAGTTCTTCTAAACTTGTAAATATATCTTCTTTTATGAATGCAAATCAGCAAGCAGACACCACTGCTTTGCTTTCTGAGTATATGAATGTCTTTGCGTGGTCCCCTAAAGACATCTCGGGAGTTGACAGGGTTATCTGTGAGCATCACTTGAATGTATCCGCTGATGCGACCCCTATAAAACAAAAGAAGAGAATTATGACAGGGGAAAGACACAGTGCCATAGAGGAAGAAGTTCACAATTTTTGAAGGCAGGATACATCAGAGAAGTCCAATACCCTCAATGGTTTACCAATGTTGTCATGGTAAAGAAAGTCAATGGGAAGTGGAGGATGTGCGTGGACTTTCGAGCACTCAATCAAGCCTGTCCCAAAGACATCTATCCTCTTCCGCTCATCGATATGATGGTAGACTGCACTTCTGGGTACGTCATGAGCTTTCTAGATGCTTTTTCTGGATATCATCAAATCCACATGGCCAAAGAAGACGCAGAGAAAACTGCCTTCATCACCGACTTCGGAACCTACTGCCATGACGTCATGCCTTTTGGTCTTAAAAATGCCGGCGCCACTTACTAGCGTATGATCGATGCCGTCTTCAAAAATCAAAGGGGGAGAAATCTTGAAGCATATGTTGACGACATTCTGGTCAAAAGTCGGAGCATGGAGGAACATCTTGCCGACCTCAGAGAGACATTCGACACTCTCCGAAGGTTCAACCTCAAGCTCAATCCTGCCAAGTGTACTTTCAGTGCTGTTTCTGGGAAGTTCTTGGGCTACCTAGTATCGACTAGAGGGATAGAGGCTAACCCAGACAAGATATCGGTGGTTCTCAGCATGCCTCCCTCCTGATCATTGAAGGAGATTCAGAAGTTTACAGGATGGGTCAACAGTCTGGGAAGGTTCATCTCCAGGGCTGGTAATCGGTGTTTGCCGTTCTTCCGATGTCTTCGCAACGGTAGGAAAGGTCAGTGGATTGATGAATGCGAAGGTGCCTTCGCGGAGCTGAAGAAATACCTTACCACTGCGTCAATGCTTATGGCACCTAAAGCAGGAGAGGTTCTGTCTCTTTATCTAGGGGTATTTGACGCAGCAGTCTCGACTGTCCTCGTGAACGATGATAAGAGGATTTAGCGCCCTATCTTCTACGTCAGCCATATACTTCTTGACACTGAGACTCGGTACCCACACTGGAGAAGCTTGCTCTTGCTCTTTTGATGGCAGCAAGGAAGTTGCGTCCATACTTCCAGTGAAATCGTCTCTCGCTGATCGCTCGGTGGACGTAGGAGATTTTCTCTCTAAACCACCTTAAATCCCTGTGTGCTGTTCTGGATGCATATTACTCTCATTTAGGCCTTAATCGTCAGGCTTAGCTCTCTGTGTACCGCTGTCTCTCGGGACTCTCTCTCCCTCTCTCTTGGTACCCCCTACTTCCCACGTCAACAAGCGTATACAAAATTATGCTAATTATAAAAAAATTAAGTTAATGAGCTATACTTTAAAACTTTAGGAGTGGGTGATCGAGCATTGATTATGTTGTGATACTTGGGTATCATAGAATCGATTTGGTTTTATGCCTAGCAGATCTACCATGGAAGTTATTCATTTGTTCAAAGATTTAATGAAGATATTTAGGGAGAAAAAGAATATTGATTTAGAAAATGTTTCTGATAAAGTCCCAAGGGAAATGTTTTGGGAAGTTTTAGAAAAGAAATGGGTTACATGTATTCAGACACGAGCGGGTTCGAGTAAGAATTTTTCTATTTCAGTTACATTACATTAAGGTTCAGCTTTAAGTTTATATCCCTTTGTGTTAGTTATAGAGATTTTGACTAAACACATTTAAGAAAAAAATGTTTTGGTGTATGTTTTTTGTAGATAATATTCTTTTTGTTGATAAGACTAAAGAAGGTGCTAAGGCGAAATTCGAGTTATGGAAAAATATATTAGAATTTTTTTTTTCTTGGTAGATCAAAAATCGAACATATGAAATATAAATTTAGCTAAGATAGAAGCATATGTAACGGAGAGATGACAATTGATGATGAAGTTATCGGGATGAGTGAGCGGTTTGGATATCTTAAATCAATCATATAGAATAATGGTGAAATAGATAGTGATGTTATTAACAGGATCTAAATAAGATGTATAAAGTGAATGAATGTATTTAACATATTATGTGATAGAAAAATATTACTCAGACTTAAAAATAAATTTATAAAACAATTGTAAGGCCAACGGTGTATATCATACTGATGCTGGCCTACAAAGTATTAATGCACGAATAAAATAAGTGTCACAGAAATGAGAATGCTAAAATAGATGAACGAGTATACACAAAAGGACAAGATAAGAAATAAGTATATTCACGAGAAGGTTAGAGTAATTTCAATTGACGATAAGCTTAGAGAAAGTCAGCTTAAATGATTTGGACATATAAATTGTAGGCCGATAGAAGTTTCAATAAAGAATGTTAGATTGTTGAATATTGCTCATGTAAAAAGAGAAAGAGGATGACAAAAAAAGACATGACAAGAAACTTTTAAGAAATGATTTTACATATTTAGAGTTAAGTGAGAATTTGTTATTTGATAGAATGCAATGGAAGTAGTGGTTCATGTAGCTGATTTCACATAGTGGAATAAAGATTTGATTTATTGTTGTTTGTTGTTGTTGTATACTAAATTCAATGCAAAATATTGTTCTATATGTCCATTAGAAGAAAAATTAGAGATGAACTAAAACTAAGCAAATCCAAAATATTAAACATTGAGTTGAATTGATTTGTGAGGATAAGAAATTAATAACGGCTAACATTCATCCATCAAAATGGAAGCCAAAAACACTTAGAAATTAATAAAGAAGGATGTAGAGCAAAATTCTAGACTTGTCCAATCCAAACATGGTAAATTTGAAGGTGTGAATTGCAAGTAAAGTGGCACAAAGAGAGAAACAAGCTCAAATAATATGGGTTTTTGGATAAAGTAGAAAAAACATACAAGCTAACAGAGAGATAGCTAGAGAGAGATTTCACTCCATAAGGTAGAATCAAATCCAATTGTGACGGCGGATCCTACTAGATGGCGGTGGCTTCAACGAGATAGTGGCAGTGGGAGCTCAAAACAAAGCAACAACGGTTTGGTGGTGGTGGTAGCGGCGGCGGCCCAGCGATGGGCGGCCGACGGCTCCAAGCTCCAATGGAGGAGAGGGGACAACAAATCCAAAGCACTTAAAATTAAGGTTTTCTCCAAAACTAATCTTCTCTAAATGAGCTACTTCATGTCTATATATAGAAAAAACCTAGTAATTTGGACTATTTAATCTTAGATACTTAGATCTAATGACTCAAATTATTTGAGTGTTTTAGCCCAAAAAGAGTTTTTTGGGCTTACTAGTAAAAAATATCAAATAACTCTCCTAAACTGTAAAAGTTCAAACTCTCATTAAAGGTCTCTATAGTAAGACCGACATAACCCTAAAATAAGAAAATTAATTTAAAATTACATTTTTGCCCTCTCTTCTCACATACATGCACATAAAAATCTCTATCCAAAAATTAAATCTAATCTATATAAACCAGGCCTCTATAAAACGAGATCGAACTTCTGTATACGAAGCATAATAAAGTATTAAAAATGAAATAAAATGTGAGAATAAAAAGATGTCACAAAATATCTTTGAAATCATCCCCCGAGCTGAATCTTATGATGTCACTAAAGTGCTTTCGGGGATGCATTGCATCAATGTGTTAGTCATTATGACCTTTTGAATTTAATCAAATAACTTGTCTTCCACGCATCACATGTAACTAATTAAATAACATGGAATTCACATTGCTAATGCATTCAAATGTAAAAGACAACAGCTAAACATTTTTAATGCATAGTTAAAAGTTGTAAATGATGGAAAAACAATCATATCTTTGTTTAACAACAGTTATACTTGGTTTCTAATTCAACATATAGGCAATTGAACATGTAGAATGTCGTCCAGCCATTACATGCCAATTCAATTGCATGTATACATGACAATGCAAAATTAGTTAAACATATAGTATGTTATTCAAATAAATTATAAACATGAAAACTTTGATAAGTTAGTGAAAACACTACAGCGGCTGTAAATGAATTGTTTGTGTAACGAATGGGTTCATCAATATCAACAAACAAACTTGAATATAATTTCAAAATCTCAATTGGTTTTTTCAATGTGTTTGAACATATTAGCATTCGGTTTGTTAATATTCGTGAACTATTCATATGAAGTTCACGAATATGCTCGATTATAAGGCATGATATAATGCTCTTGAAAGGCTCAATTATTGTCTATCTTAGAAATTTTAGTATATCTTGTTTATTAATAAGAAAAAAATCATAAATCATCATGATGTGTCTGTTCATGAACATATTAATATTCTTGATATATTAGCGCTTGTTTATAGTTTTTGTGTTTGTGAATTCGTATATATAAGCTTGTTTGTGAACTACATAAACCAAAACCAAATATGTCTTTATTTTCATGTACCAAGCTCGAACATGCTCAAAACAAACTAGACCTTGAGCTTAATCTCAGTTTTAGTAAATGGACATGAACTTGAATAGAGCATTACTCAATTCATTTAGAGTCCTAAACAAAACATAGGCGACGAAAAATCTTCTTACATAGAAGACCAATGTTATGTAATGGCTTAGGCAATAAGTTGGGATCGATCTTTTATTTTGACACGACCCGACTAGTTTCCTAGCTGGGTTTGGACATAACAAGATTGGATCGAATCGACCCGACCCAACCTGAACATGAAGATTTTTCCATTAATTATTATTTTTGTAAATTATAATATACATATTTTAATTTTTTTCCTTATTTAAATTCCTTTTGTTTTTAATTCTAAAATATGATATTTTTTTTAAAGCTGTCTTGACTAAAATATTTAATTTAAATTGTTTAGATCTATTTGTACTAAATCTTTATAGTCATCTGCATGTGTTAATAATTTCCTAAAAGTCACAATAGATGTATTATCAAGTTTATATGATAATTTATAGGTGTAAATTTGATCCACATGATAAATAAAATAGATCTTTAGAGAACATGCCTATAAGTTACCCTTATGTTAATAATTGAAAATGTTTTGAGAAATTAAATTCATTATCATTACTTAATGAAGATAATGTAGGCTATGTAAAGTACACATGATATCCATGCCATAAAATAATTTTAGTACAGTTTTGAGAAATTTAACTTAACATTGAAATTTATGACAATTAATAAAACTAGGCTGACCTGACCTAATTGAATATTGGGCTTGGACACAATCTATTGTCCTGATCATTGATTTGGGTCGATCCCGACCTGATTGATGCCCACTTTTACTCTTACATGGGCAATTGGTTCGATGTTTTGGTCTAAATTTCTTTGAAAGTTTTTTCTAAAAAGTCTTAATTTGTCCCTCTTGCTTACTGTTAGTCTCCCTCTTCATCCCTCCATTTGGAAGGAAAAAGACAAGTGAGTGAAGATTAGGAGAGTTAGTAAGTCGGTTGTATTAGGATAATTACATACAAGTCGCTTAGTTTAGGTTTCAATTATAAATAAGTCCAACAATTTAATTTTATGCCTTTAATATTTTGAGGTTTCATTTATTTAAAACATTAAATGCAAGAAGAATACCCCCTGCTTAAACTCAATAAAAATGTTAAAAAATCAAAATCCAATAGAATAAAAAGTCGAATCTCCAAAGAAATTTTGGTCATCTTAAGATTTTTTTGTCAAACACTATGCCAAATGTCATGCTAATAATATGATAAAATTCACAAATGCTCATATTTAAGTTTTCCTATTATAGGATCATAGTTAATGGGATAAAGTTTTTCTTAATTCTATCTTATTATATATGTTCTCTAAGAAAGGCTACTTGAATCTCATACTTGGCCACAATCGATAGCTTTGAGGAATACAACTATTATTATGTCGTGTATGTGTACAAAATTGTTCAAAATACTTTCATCTTAATTATATAGAATACTCAAATTTGTTATTAATGCACATATATTTAGACTTGACTTATGCACTTGACTTGGTTTCATTATTTTCGGCCATTGATTCACCATACTTGTGGTTCTCCTTCAGGTGTTAAATTCCATTATAAGGCTATCGGCTATAAACCTTAACCTACAGCTGCTTGGCTCGCAAGTGGCTATTGAGTTAGATGGATTCATGCTTAATTTAATATACGAATCAAGTGTCATGCCAAAGCAAATCTTGTTTCATATATGCTAATATGGCTAAACATATCCTATACACTAGAAAGTAAGTGAAGGTACCTGAAAAGTACCTAAATCGAAATCATTTACTATTGAGTTTGTCCAAGTAGTAGTTTATTTGCTAGGAATCTGTAATTTTATTGAAATCATAGTCTTATTTTGCTATTGAAACTATTGTTTTATGTTATTTAGATGATGAAAATATGAACTTTGCTATTTTTTGTTGTTAAGCATAGTGCATAATTTCCTTTTGAAGCTTCAAGCATGGTTATCTTTCACCCTATGACATTTGTGCTAGAAACAACCTTATAATTGATTATCAAACTTAATTATATTATTCTTTCTTCTCAAACTCCTAGAAATTGGAAATTTTTGGTGTAATTTTGTTCTTGTTGTGTAATTGAACTCTTTTGAAGAATTCAAAGAAGGTCTAGTGCCATCAGCCTTGGATTGGTCGCATAACCTATGGATTCCTATACCCTGAATAGGTCCTACAAGATCATTGGTATACCTGCTTGGATTGGCACTAGGCCTTCTCTGAACTCTTGGATTGGTCTCATTTCAAGCTGGCTTTCGTATTGCTTTACAATTCTTTCATGTTATTTTTGGTTTGCATCAGTGTTGTCCAATGATTCTTTTCACATTATCCCTAGGCCTGCTTTCGTGACGCTCGACATCATTGGGTCTGCTTCCTCAGTGCATGCCGATCCATTTTTCATTATTCGTATGCCTACTTTTGTACCATTTGATTAGGGGTGGCAGTTTTAGGCGAAAATCAAAACTCATTTGAAACTCTCTTTTATTTTGCTTGATTCGAAATCGACTTGAAGGTATTTGCTTGAAAAGAAATTGATAATCGACTCGCTATGAGTATAAATATATATATATATATATATATATATAGTATTTTTTAACATATACGCGAGAAATTTTTATATATAAATATGCTATAATATTTTACATAAAGTGATGATATTTAAAATATATAAATAAAATTTAAAACTAAATTTATAATATTATATTTTAATGTTTTTTATAGATATAATTGATATTTTTATAACGAAATATGTCTTATAATTAAACACGATTTAACTTGAAGACCGACTCGAAATCGAAATGCTTTTGACAGGCTCAAATCGAACTCGACTAGTAATCATAATTTTCAGTTTCAAGTTAGAGCCCAACTTGCTCGAAACTAACTCGAAGCCACCCTTACATATGATGATTTATTCCACTTTCGAAGTTAATCTGCTTGGTTTAATGACTTTCTACCGCATACTGCTAATAATTTTTTATTTTACTTTTTCTTTGAAGCCCCACCAAGATTGCACTGCATTGAAATCATGTAATCAACTGCCCGAGCTCATAGTAAATGCTGGCCTTAAGCAATTGGGGGGCTTATTTTTATATCAAAATTGAGGCCATATAGTTGGGTTAGCACCAGATCTTGCTCAATCTTCACCATCCACATGGCATCACGTGGTATCATTGACGCATGATCAATAGTTCGGGTATTAACTGTAGCACACTTATCGCTTGGTGACCATTTTGCAAGTCCTGATGTTATGTTTTCATTTATTGATGATGAATTCGGCTATGCAAATCTGCCCTACACACGGCAAGGTCAAGTAAAGCCATATCTAAAAACTAGGGATTTACTTCTTAGCACTTCATTCTCTATCTTACAATGGCAAGCTGAACAACCAGTTGTTTGACACTCATTTTTTTACTTCCATTGTTGAGGAAAACTATGTTCCCATTATTGCCCCTTGGGGATCTTCTTAGAGGGCATAATGAAAGGAACCCTTATTAAATCGATAATGCACACATATCAATTACCAAGCACAAGTATTAAAATGGCAGAAGGGAAGCCAATGATTAGGACATTCAGCTCCACCCATGAGTTAAAAGGCATTTGAGTAGCAAATCTGGATAAGTTTGCATGTGAGGGCGACATATAAGAATATAGAATCATTCTTGAGACAGAACCTATTACCCTAAGCATTTAGGTCAGTTTGCTACTAAAGATTTAAATATTTAGCAAATGGGAACAAGCTGGACGCAAGTAGATTGGGATTAAGTACTTGTTGCTGTTGTCATGTGATTAATGAAATATTTTCTTTTGTTGCACGCGTTAGCTGTGTGAAATTGGAAATCACCAAGTCTTTGCAAAAGAATGCATGATGAGGCTCAGCTACCATTTTGGCACATTACCTTAGTTGGTGAATAAAATTCTCAAACACCACATTTGTTGGAATTTGTTCTGAGATTTTCCAAACAACTAAATGACTAAATTGGATGAATTCAATTTTAATATTGAATCTAATTTTTCTGACCTGCAACCTGACCGATGGCCTAATATAAAATGGTTATCTCATTGAAGTAGATGTATTTCAAATTTCAGCTCATTACCAAACAACTTTCAGAATGAAGATAGGTTTAATTCATTGAGAACCCGAAAGCTGTTTTACTTGAGAAACAAACTCAACTTTGCCATAAGGCCAACTGAAACAATGCGTCAACCTCGAGTTCTGCAGGAATAACTGTAAGGATGGTTTTTGTGGTAGAAAAGTATTCAACAAGATGAAAGCTTATGAGAAGAATTGCATGCTCTTTTAAGTACAAGGTCATTTTATCCAAATTTGCTTTTTACTGATTGATTATTTGTACATTTACTTTAACTTATGTTGTCACTGTAATAATACACAGTTTCCCGTTAAACTTAGGCTCCCTGTTTTATATTTCATGTGTGTAATTTGAGGCAACTATTTTGTGGATTTAAGTTCTCCGACATTTTAGCATTTTCATTCATTGAGGCCCTACTGCTTATTCACAAGTTACAAAGCTTTGCAGCCAATTCCTTGTGCTGAGAACCACATTTCGTTGTTAACATGCTTTGGTTTCTCTAATTTAGGGTATAGCTGTTGCTCTGAAGTGTGGAGCCACTAAAGCACAATTTGATGGCACCGTAAGTTTCTTCTTCTCATTTGTTTCTCGGGATTTTATTTTTGGGAAGATGGCATGAATGGTCAATGAGAACAGCTTGGCTTATGTGGTTTAAAATATTCCTCAGCTGCATCCATCCTGGTTATGTACTCACTGCAGGGAGACAATTTGATCTCTAAAGGGCATAATAATATTCAAATGTGCCCCCCACCCCACCCCACAAAAATAAATCGAATTTGCCTCAGTGGAGGCAATCTAATATGAAACTGCATATTTAATGAATAAATGGGAAGATTTCACTTTCGCTCATATGGGCTTGAAGGACCTGTTCTGATATTATTTTCTCTATTTTGCAGGAGTTTTATTTTGTTTACTGATTTATATTTGGTACTAGATTGAATGATAATTCAACATCAAAGGTCGCATTAACTGCACTCTTCATAGATGGTGCATTCATATAGATGGGCTGGGTAGGTGTGGGCAGGAATAGTATGTTATTTTTCAATTTTTTTTTCTGAACATGCCGTGTCCTACACAAGCATATATTGGTAGACTTTGCAAAAGGAAACCATCAATTTATTCAGTTTCATACTTGATTAGTTTTCAGCATTGCAACAAGACTAGCTCAACAACGTATATTTTATGAGGTTGGACTAAAACTAGAAGAATTAATTTGTAGTGTGGATGGAAATCTGAATTCAATTCAGCCTGGAGAACCAATAGTAAATGGATTATTGTTGGATTTATGATCATTCCATTAATTCTGAAAAGTGACATTATTAGGTTACTAGGGAAAAGACAATAAACAGCAATGGGAAGGAAACATTTCCGAGCTATAAGGCCTTTTATCTGTTAGAGAAGGAAAAAGGGTCCCATTTTACTTTTATTGAAGCAACCTATATGGTCTAATGATTGCTTCAAATTTTGTATCCACCTTACTTAAAACAATAAACGAAAAGAAAAATTGTATGGATTGTAAAATGAGCTGAAGATCCGTTTGGTGGATGTGAATTTAAGCACATTATGATTATTTTATTCTGTTCCTTGTAATGATTGTTATGGTTTTCATAATGCACGAATAGATGAAAAGAATATTATGTTTTCACATTTTTTTACTATGTATAGAATAGAATTACGTCCCTTATATTCTTGTTATCTTAGGCTCTGTTTGGTAATAAGAAAAAAAAGAAGATTTGGTTGGAATTTTTAACCATTTTTGAAAAATGTGTATGATGTGAAATAAAGTAAGTTGGTTATATTAAAAATTATGTAGGATGTGAAATAAAGTTGATTGATTTATTGAGAATTGTGTTGGATGTGAAATAAAGTGATTTTTTTTTGAAGTAATAATAAAGTGATTTTTTAATGTTGAAATTTGTGTGAGTTGAGATATAAAATAATTTTTTAAGTTTTTTTTAAAATAAATTTAAGATTTTGATCATGAATAATTTTAGCCATGATTTTTAGTCCATTGCCAAACAGGACCTTAGTTTTTGTGTTTAATACCGAGGTTTTTGAATTTGAATAACACTTTTTTTTAAGTTATTAAATCAGGCATTTAAAATTTCTCTCTATGCCAGTAAAATATTACCCAAGAGAAAAGAGAGTATGGGAGGAATTTCTTACTCTTTATTGTGTATTTACAAAGTCCATTATAAATGCAAAAGCAAAGAGAAGTTAGATATGTATAAATTTGCTTGACGAGAATAAAAAAAAATCAATCTGTAATGCAATAAATATAGCTTTTGATGATCTTTATAAAAAAATTGAACACTAAAAGAGGAAAAAATATATATATCAATATTGCTAAAATAAGAGAAGAAAACTAAAAACTTGAATGGAGTAAAATGCATTAAAATGAAAATCAAAAGTAATTTTTAACATTCAACATAGATGGATTAGTTATTTTGAAAGACTTTTCAATAATAATTGTGATAATATGATTGATTTTAGCATCCAAAAAGAGGATAAAAATTGCTTTAACATCTGACATATAAGTAAATTTAAAATAGATGAAGTGTAGAAAAACAGTAGAACTAAATGACATTCTAATAGATATTTGGAAATGTATAGATGGAGTTTTTGGTCTAGTAGGTTATTTAATATGGTTTTGAAAACTAAACAGATGTTAAATCGATAGAGAAAGTGATGCGGAACAGAAAAAATTTGCAAATGATATTTTATATTTATATCCAACAAAATTGATTAGCAAATTATTTTAATTAAGAGAAAAATATTTTTTAGATAAATTATATGATAAATAAGATTTTTGAATCCCGTAAATTAAGATATTTTAAAATTAAAATTAAACTGGATCGTATGATAAATGATAATTTATCAATTTAGATTAGGGCGTCAATTTAAATTCAATAAATCAGATCCGAGATTCAGGAATTTAGGACAGACGCCTCACAGTTAAATCCAATAGTAATTGACAAACAAAGAAATATCGGGTCACACAATTAGAGCCAAATAAATAATCCAAGTCAAGCAAATAATTTGTCTTGAAATCAAATAATCAGCTTAGTTAGGTTCGGAAAAGAATTTACCAGCGATTTGAATCGGAGGAGAGTCACTGGCGATGAGGGTTAACTGGTCTGGTCGCAACTAGGCGGGTTAAAAATATTGTAGTCTATATTATGGAGGAGGTCGTTGGCTTAAGCCTCGTGTTCGATGTTGCAAAAGATCGGCGGCAACGAAGTTTGGTAAAACGTCGTGCACGAGGTTGCAGAGGCCAAACGTCGGGTGCAGAAGGTTGCAGTGGCCAAACGTTGGGCGCGAAAGGTTGCAGAAGGCCAAATGTCGTGCACGAGAGGCTGCAAAAGGCCAAACATCGTGCACGAGATTTGAGATGATCGAACTAGCGTGCATGATGTTACAGAAGGCAGAATCAGTGGGATCAAGATCAGACGTCTTGGGCGATGACTGCTAGCCGGACGTGGGCAGTGGCTGGCCGCACGACTGGAGCTGCCGCGGCGGTGTTGCTGGCTCTCCCGGGTAGCCGGCGGGTCGACGGAAGCGAAGGCGGTGCGAGAGGAGCCAGCTTCAGAGGTTGGTGAGTGCGCAAAGATTTTTTTATCTCTTTTTTTTTTAAAGTGGATAACTAGGCTAATTTGAGGATTCTCACCAAAGGCTAACCCTACCCTTTCCTTCACCGGAATATCGACCCCTTAACCCGGATCTAGGCTCTGAGAAAACTCAAACATAATTTCATTCATCAAAATGCTATCTTTACAATGCAAGGCGACCTCTTTATATAGAGAGATCCCATGTAGAAATTTGAAAATACAGTATTAAATGCAGAAAATAAAATACCAAATAAATAAAAGCAAATATTGAACTAATTCCATTACAATAAAATAAAATCAGCTCCAAATGTGGTGAGTCTCAAAATCTTCCAGATATGCTCTGAATTAAATCAAATCAAATTTAAATAAAGCTAATATGGATATAGCTCTAATTAATTTGAATTTAAATTTTGATTCAGTACATAACGTCATCCTAGCCATCCAATTCGATGTTGATCTACGTTCCCACCAGAAAGTATACATTGATGCTTGTTTATAATAATAAAGCAATGCATAGGATTGTATTAATTATAGATGAATTAAGATAATGGGTCATACTTTAAAATTTTGGGAGAGGGTGATTGAGATAGATGTTTTCATGATAGTAGGGTATGATAGAGTCAGTTTAGTTTTATTTCAGGCAAATCTATTATGAAAGTTATTCATTTGTTGAGTGGTTTAATAAAGATATTGATTTAGAAAAGCTTATGATAATTTATGATAATGTTGAGAAGAGAGTACATTATTAAGCTGAGAAGATAAAATTTCTATGCGTTGGGATTCATGCTTGTATCAACTAATAATCTTCTAGACGTTGCTCGGTTGTCGTCTGTATCAATGATCTGTTTAGCTGGATTCTTTGCATCTCTTTAGAGTCATTAAATTTTGTTATTTTATTCTTTTTTCTTTGCTTTTAATTGTGAATTTGAAATCAACTGGTAGTGCTTATTATGCTTATCATTGTGATGTCTACAGCAAACTTGGTATTGCAATACTTAGTTGGCATATGAACATAGGTCTTAGGATTTTTCATTCCTTTTCTTGGCATCCACTAAATTTTGTTGATTATGACCTTACTGGGATTTCGCAGGTCGGCATCCATCCATCTGCAGCCGAGGAGTTCGTCACCATGCGTACCTTGACACGCCGTGCACCTTCCGGGAAACCAAAGACAAATCTTTAATGTAAAATTTGCGAGATTGCCATAATAGGAAACTGATTGCTTGCAGAATAAATGATACTGTTGTCGAACAATTATTCCCACTTTTTCAATCCTGCACCCAAGTAAATTCCCAATGGAAATTCGGTTTCTCTTATTTGGTGTATCACCTTTTGTATCTTTTTTTTTTTTGAATTGCAATCACGCTTGGTATCTGAAGCTTGTTACTTGGGATCAGAATAAATATCTATTGTAGATCATTAATGGCATCTCTGTTTTCATGCGCATATCCTCAATTTTTTCGCTGATCTGTTCTCCAAGTTTATTTAGCCAGTAAGGCTCATGTTTGCGTCTCTTTCAAAAAAAAAAAAAATAAAGGGAATGAACATTGATTATTTGCTTTTTGTTCAATTTCTCATTTGTTCCTTTGTTTTTCATTGAAACTCTAGGGAGGAACGGCCATCGATTATATTAAATTTTGGTCGTGCCGTTTGATTCCCCTGTTTTATATCCCGTCTATACATTATATTACACTTCATTTTGTATACAGATTACATCTTGGTGAGGTAACAGCTCATCCGTCACATATTCGGGCGACCCCTGCTGCACGAACGACGGCGCTTGGTACGAAATTTCTTCATTTGGTATGCATATGTTTCAACTTTAGTATAGATTTTTTTTTGTTTATTATAAATGTTCTCTTAATATAGATTTCTTGTTCAGTAGAGTTTTTTTTTTTATTTAGCGTAAACATTTTTTAGTTAGTATGGACTTATACTAAACAAAAACTTTAATTTTATGTGGTCTCTCCGACTTGTGTGGTGTGTGCTGATAGGATAGTGAATGGGGCGAGACGACTGATTCGAACACAATAATTTTTCCGCGGGGAGGTGTTTATCGAGTTTAAGAGTATGAGTAGTGTGGGAATTTAGGCTTCTGCACTTTCTGAGGGTTGAGAAGTTGTTGGGATCATTGAAGAGTTATTATTATTATTATTATTATTATTATTATTATTATGATGATGATGGGAAGATCGTTGAAGAGTTATTAGTTCAAGAATAATTGTTTGATTCATAATATGTTTAAATGATATATAAAAAAATTTATAAAATTGTGATTTTTAACATCATATTTAGGAGGTGATTGGTTTAATATAAAGAGATAATAATTATTTGTTTTAATGATATATATAAATAAATTTTTAAAAATTATAAAATTATTTTTTAAATATAAAAATGATATTATTGAACCAAGCGGTCTCTCATGGATATATTATTTTTAGGTTAATAATAATATAATGTTATGATATTAAATTTAAAAAATAATAATTAATTAATAAAATAGGCATTTAAATAATATTATTATTTAAATAATGCCATTTTATCTTCCAATGGGGCTACCGAAGAGCCATGTCTAGCTCATAGAATAGACAAGCTTATCTCTATAGTTTTAGTTTATGGGAGAATTATATGTCATATTTCAAGAATAATGTTTTAATTATTTAACTCTGAAATTTACATATTTACATATTTACATATACTATTTTATATTTTAAATATATAATTATAAATTGCATTTTTTCAATTAAATTGAAGATTTAAAAATTTTGAGACTTTTACGTGTATGATACAAAAATTTTTAATATTTATTTATTAGACGCTCTAAAGTTAAATATTATATGGCATACATTCATTTTTTTTTATTTTTACAATCAATACACTCTAGTTTACTCAAATAAAATGTAGGGTTTTTTAACTAGAGCGTGTTGATTGTAAAATTTAAATAAATGAGTGCGTGTTATGTAATATTTAATTTTAAGATATATAATAAGTAAATATTGAATTTTTTTTGTGTCGGATAAAAACTCTAAAATTTTTTATTTTATTTAAAGATGGAAATCTAGTTATTCAATAATATGAAGAGGTATTGCTCCTGCATTTATTCATGAAAAATCTGAATTATTTGGTACGTCACGAGGCTCTTCCAACAAATTCTTATTATTTTTTGAAACCCTTAAAAAAATTGAAAAAATTTGGTCGTAAAGCTATGAATGCCGTATTTATGTGTCATTCCTTCTATTGTAGTTTTTTTTTTTTTTTTTAATAAAAACCTTCTATTGTAGTTGACGTAATAGATTTGAGATATTTTATTAGCACCTAGAGATTCTAATTTCTTTAAGAATATCTTCCGTTTCAAACAAGAATTCTAACCTCACTGTATGATGATCCAATTTTGAGCGAGTTGAAGGTCAGTCAGAAACCGAAATTTTGAGTTTTGCTCGACTCAAAATTAGTCTGCAATCAGAATCAAATCAATTCGAGCCCAGTCAATTTAATCCGTGCTTGATTCAAGGGCAATTTTCTTTAAGGAAATAAGGGATGGGTCCTTGGGAACTCAGTTTTTATCAATTTCATATGAATTCAAGTAATATTATAATATGCGATTTGATAAAATAAGTAAAATATGTACATCTTCACATCATAATATTTATCATATGTGTAACAAGAATATTATAATACATCAGTGTAATAAGTGGAGTATATTATCTAGCATTTCTTAATTTCTTACTTCCTAATAATAAGTTATCGTTTTGTATTTTGATGTGAAACTATCATTCTTATACTCATTTATGTAGAAGTATGATAGAAATTCCTGTCACTCTGTCATCCTAAAAGCTTATCAGGCATCACTCCTTGCACTAGTGATTCCTCTCTCTTGAGATATCACCCGGTGAACACTTCTCGCCCTTATCGGATCAACTCATCGCAAGTAACTTCCCGTCATCATCAGTTTTAGTTATACAAGCTTAATTATACCATATTATCTTACAAAACAACAATTTATTTTCAGGCTGTTATTTATACTAAGATCCGTAATAAATATTACTTGTGTCAATTCATTGTACCATCTATTAATTCGTTGTATCAATAAATAAATAACAATAACAATATGAACCGATTTAATTGGTAGAATAATAATGTATATCAACGATAGAATAACAAGAATTGATAGCATCTCGCTTCGCAGAGACTAACCAAAATCTCTTTTTTTTTTCTCTCTTTCACATTGTATTTCTCTATTGACAGCAGAGCTAACCTCCTCTTGTATGTGCGCTTCTTCTATTTTTCACTGCAGGACACTGCACACAAACAAACCGACTAATCAAACTCTTCCCTTCTTTTTTCTTCTTCTTCTTTGTCTTCTTTTTGTCCTTCTCCTTCCCTTTCTTCTTCTTCTTCTTCTTCTTCTTCTTCTTCTTCACGGCATAGAAATCCATAAGCCAGCTAGAGAAGGAAAATGAATTCCATAGTTTCATTTTTTTATAAATATGTTCAAAATTATTACATTTAACTCTAATTTTTCTCATATAAAACTCAACTCATTTTTAATACATTTTTAAACCTATTTTGAGTTACACTATACTATTAAAATATTTATATTACTAAAATATTTATACTATTGTTTAACATATTAATTTTTTTAATATATTTGACACAACATTTAACTAAATATCATAATTTTTTTTTGATAGGACTAAATATCATAATTAAAACTTGAAATTAAAAACCTAAATATTATAGTTTGTCAAAGATTTTGAATTAATTGTAAGTTGTTTCTAACACCAAGTGATTTCTGCATTTTTTTTATTCTATCGAGCATTCCTACGTTTAGTTCATCGACCACAAAATCAGATCATCTTACTCCGATTAAAATTTGTTTAGTTTGAGCATTGAAATTTAGTTTGCCACATCGAGATTGTATTCTATTTTTATTGTGCATGTTTCCTTTAGCCAATTTATCTCATTAATTTTTTATATTTATTTTATATTTAATACAAACTTTTATAAAAAAAAATTAATTTGTTATTTCATCTCATACATATATTTTAATATTATAAATTAATTTTATTTTATATTATATAAATATTTTAATAAAAATAAATTTTAACTTATATTTTATATAATTTTTAATATTTAATAATTTATTTTACATCATGTATAAATATGATAACATTTTTTTTATCAACCTCTAATCAAATGAGAGAGTTAGAGTAACAAAAAAATTGGAAAAAGAATTTTAGTAGTATAGAATAAAGTTATCATTAAACTTAGATGAGAGTATTTTTTTTATTAAAAATTATGTATAATATGAAATAATGTTAGTTATTCTGTTAAGATATGTGATGAATATAAAATAAATTAATTATTATTTTAATATATATGTAGGATATAAAATAAAATTATTTTTTTAATTTTAAAATATGTGTTTGATATAAATATAATTAAAGTTTAAATTTAAAATTTATATATAATGTGATATGCCGAGTAAAAGTTAGTGAAGTTAATTAGAAGGTGATAAACTAACACAAATATTCAAAAAATTCTTAATTTCAACAATGTGAGATGCTCTTTCATGCATTTTAATATGTGGGTTAAATGATTTTCTTATTTGATAAGCTAATATTATATTAAAAAAAACTTTGAGGTGCTAATTGACATTTTGCAACTTTATTTATAATTTTCTATTAAAAAAAAACTTTTAGTTATAATTAATCGAAGTATATTTGTGTTTATTGGTCTAATATAAAATCAGATTATGTTTTTTTAAATGTTTAAAATTTATAAATCCCTTTGTTGAAAATAAAAGTGAAAGAAAATTAAGAAACTTCATGGAAATCAAGGTGGAGAATATTTTCCTCCAAAAATTAAATTTTTTCTTGAAAAACTGTAAATCGACATATAAAAATTTTAAAATCTCCCTGTTTGGCGCGAAGATCAAAACAGGACCAAAACAGGACTAGTTTAAAAAATGATAATAATAATAATAGATAATTTATTTTAATTATTCTACATAAATTTTAATATAAAAAATAATATTTTATTTCACATACTTAATAATTTTTAATAAAAATATAAACTTTATTTCACATCTTAGATCAAAATACTCGATTTGAATATTTTGGTCTAAAATATGAAATAAAATTGATATATTTTTTTTAAATTGTTGAGTATGTAAAGTAAAATAATATTTTTTCTATTTGAATTTGTGTAGAATGATTTAAAAAAATTATTTATTTATTTATTATTATTATTATTATTATTATTGTTTTTTAAATTAGTACTATTTTGGTTCTGTTTTGGTCCTCGCGCCAAACAGAGCCTTAAAGACCTAACTGTCAAATTTTGTGAAAAAAGTTTAAATTTGGAGACCTATATGTAATTTACCCTACATGGAAGATATATGTCAAAAGTGATGGTCAACGTCCAACGTGCGTAATGGACGCATAGAGAAGAAAATTCATTGCGTGCGTCTTGGAGGAAAAGGCTTTGCGGATTTTTTGACTACGTGATTTTTGGCGCATACGAGTCGTGCAAATACCCCGCACGTGTTGCTTTCGTGGTGGTGGTGAGTCCGGTGCACTGGTGCCAGGCCCGCGAAAAGGACATGTCGAACCGAGTTAACTCGATTTGAGTTTTGACTCGATTAAATAGCTAATAGTATCAAAAATAAAATTAATTATCTGACTTGAAATTAGACCCGATCTGAGCCCATTTTTTAGATTTTGGTCTTGGGTCGACCCTACCCTAAGGTCTTGTTTGGTGCGAGAACTAAAATCAGGACTAAAATGGTACTGGTTTAAAAAATAACAACAGTAATAATAAATAATTTTTTTAATCATTCTACACAAATTTTAATATAAAAATATTATTTTACTTTATATACTCAATAATTTTTAAATTAAAAATATTAATTTTATATCACATCCTAGACCAAAATACTCGGTTCAAATATTTTGACCAAAATACTCGGCTGCCGGATCGATTAGAGAGAGGGAGGGTAAATGTATAAGGGTAATTTTAATATTTTTTAATAATACAAAAATAAAAAAAAGCTAGATGATAATTTTTTAAAATCTAGGGACTCCAATGTTAAATTTTAAAAATGTGGATTTGTGTGATAATAACCCTTAAACTCAGGGACCTGGGTGTAATTTGCCCTTATTTTTTTTTAATTGAATCCAAACATTTAATTGAATCTGAGTCATGACCAACCCGTTTGTCGGCCTAACCGGTGGGGTCTCGTGGCCGTTTCTTGCTTCCTCTTCTTCTCCTCCCATCGCCTCACTTTCTCGCCACTTTCCTCTCTCTCTGTCTCTCTCTCTCTGTCTCTCTCTCTCTCTCTATAACATTGCGAAGTTGGAGGTTTTTCATGAGAGTGGTTTTTGGTTATTTTGAGGCGGGGTGAAAAGAGAGGTGCAATGGGGAACTGCATGAAATCTTTATTCGCTGTCGACAGTGCTCGCATTTCGCACAATACAAATCGTAAGCATGCTGTCCTCTCTTAATCTATGCTTAGTTTGTTAAAATCTTCTTGTCAGGTGTTGGCTTTAGGATTTGGAGTGGACTGTGATGTTATGCTAGACAGTCAGTTTTACTTTCTGTTATCGTTTTAGGGTTATGAAGTTTGGATTATAGATTGTTTTTGATGCGTGAAGACGAGCATCTTGTCGCCATTTTATGAGTTAGTTTGCCTTCTGTATGTTGTTATTTTTGGCAAAGCTGTATGTCGTTATTACTGTGTTCGTTTGCCTTCTGTGATTCTGATTTGTTATTTTTCCTTATCATATTGCACTTCAAGTTCAGTTTGCTAGGAATATGTTAAAAGTGAGTTGTAATGGCCTGTTTACTTTTCTAGTTGATCCTAATTTTTTCATTTTTCATATGATTTTTTCATGATTATGCACAAATATTTCTATCTTGTGAACCTTTATTTTGTTTTTTTTGATGTTTTACATATACTATGACTTATTTTGTAGACATTGGGTTTATGATTTTTTCACTATAAGCTTTTTGGTATGTTTGAACTCAAAAAGTGGAGTGCTCTGTATTTATTGTGGTGGCACAGATTTAGTAGCTGTGTTTGCTTTGATGAAATGGACTGATTGACTACTGGTTGTTGTTTATTAACTAAGAACTATGAAAACTATACAACATCCCAAATTAGTTGTTGGTTACATGGTATTTTTCATCTATTCTGCTATATATAAAGCAATAATTTCTATGAAAACTAGTGATCAAAAGTTATGTGTGCTGTTATTATCATTTTTGTCTTCTCCTTTCTTTAGTTAACATCGGAACTTCAATTCCCCGATGTTGACATACTGGGGCCTCTGTTGAACAGTAATCGGCATAGATAAATCATCTTAAACATTCGTCCTTCATAATACCCCTCTGTAGGTGTTATGCTTACCCTATCTTGGATATTGATCTTTCTAATGCAGTTCACCTTATTGTGATAATTCATCTAACTTTAAATCAATATCTCAACTACACTAATTTTATATACATTCCCCATTTGATTGCACAATATACTCTTTCCTATAGCATAGCCAATTGGATAGTAGTCTTATAAAAGTTTCCCGTCAATCTGATATTAATTTTTTCATCACATAGAACTTTAATCACACATCTCCATTTTAACCATATAGCTTGAGGTAATAGTAGTTATCGTATGATGAAACTTTTGTCATGTTTAGTCTCATAATCAAGACTAACATAACTAATATAGTGAATATTTACATGAGAAGCGAAAGTTTGTTTTAACTACAATATCCTACAAACTACTAGTGAAGGTTCCAAATAGCCTTGAAAAAGTAACATGTTTTGAAATATAAATAGGATTTAAATATTTGTGAATGGATCTTTGAAGTCCTTAAAATAATTAGGGGTGATGGCAGTGAGTTTGCCAAAATACTTACCTTCCTCAATAGTGCTTGCAACTTCCTATGACTATCCTGTACTGCATCAGTGTTTTAATTGGAATGCCATGTCCACCTCTCCATGCCTCTGTAAACCTCAAACTACACAGCATCGGACCATTATGTAGAAATGTTCTTTACTCGACGTTCCCATAGGATTACACAATCAAATATCAAAAATATTATATAAAATTAATGAAATGCTATAACCAATTTTTTGTATTCCATTGCTTCAAACTCTACAGGTGGTTATAGTTTTCAAAATTCTATATAGAATTGCTATAACTTGGTGTCGTGTGGGTGTGTTGACAAAATCCCACTATTACCTACCCTACTGTTGTATTGACATATTAGAGATAAACTCCTACCGATATATGTATCTGATTCCTATAATCATTCTATTATGTGTGATGTGTTTTTTAAAAGTGTTTGGGTACACTATGGATGTCAATCTCAAAACTGATGATCTTCAGTTAACTAATTAAAGCATCTAGAGATAAAACTTCATAAATCTTTGTGATGATGCTTTTATTGTTCAACATGTAAATGTTAGAATGCATCTTGCAAAATTAATTTGCAGAAAAATCGCTAATCTTTTAGATGAAGTTTTCTGTCAAATATAGATTACAATTGTAAAGGAAGATTCATCATGCTCTTTGTTCTGTTCTTGGGATATAGTTCTAATGCACTTAACTTGCTGAGCTATTGCTTATGAGATGGAAGACGAGAAATACTTGTAGATGAAAGCTTCTTGAAAATATCAGACTCAAAGAAGGTGCTTTCGTGAGGTTATCCATCAAAGACAAAAAGTCGAGATGAATAGGCTTGTTGAAAAGAATATTCTTTTGACAGCACCTAGGAGCCAGAGAAGTCATTCTTCAATGAAGACTGGACCAGCTGCTAAGTGCAGCCATTAATCTCTGGTAGCTTCATCCTCGAGCTTGACACGGTATTGGGACATGCTACGACAAGTCAATGCTTATAAATGCAGAGTGCACAAGGGCGGCAGATTGCCCAGCACCCTCTATAGAGTGGTGGAGATGGCTGGGAAGAAATGAGTGTGATGTTGCTACTATTAAGAGGGTTTCCATAAACAGGGAGCATCCCAAGATCCATAGTTGATGGAAAAGTCTAGCGGTGAAAATCATCCATCTGAAGTCTCCGAGGAGAAGAAGAGAAAGAATAATAATAAGAAGAAGAAGAAGAGGAAGAATAATAATAAGAAGAAGAAGAATAAGAACAAAAAGATAAACATATCTCTTTTATTATCCAGGTAGAACTAGGTAGGTCTTGGTAAAGAACTGTTAGACTTTGATGAGTTGCTGGAGAAGAAAACCTAACCATTATAAGATTTGGCTAGTTGCTTGGGTAATGGCAATCATGTGCCCAGGCCCATGTTAAATCTCATGTGCTTTAGTAGTATATCACAAGTTTTGTTAAAGTCTGTTTCCAACATATCTTTTCTTCAAGTTGTACACAATCATGTAACCCAATTTGAAAAGAATAATGTCTATTTTCATCTTTGAAGGGTTGCCAAAACTTCTAGTTTTCTTCATGCAGGTTGTTGAGGAATGATCTTTCACATTTTGCACCAGCAACATAACTGAATATGAATAATCACAGAGTTTCACAAAATATATCTTTTCTTTTAATGGAGGATAGACGGTGCTCTCGATTTGGGTTTCAAAGCTGCATGATATAATTATGGCTGACAAAAATGAAATGAAAAACAGAATGGTTTGCACTTGAGTAGGTAGCAGTTTAATTCTCTCTCTCTCTCTCTCTCTCTCACACACACACACACATTCTCTCTTTCTCTCTCTCCTCTCTCTCTCTCTCTCTTCCTCAAGATGCTCATAAGCACAGGAGCACAGAAGCACAGAAACACAGAAGCACACACATACACACACATTGTTCTATGTGCCTATTTATTATACTCATAGACTTATTTTTACAAGTCTCTTTGTTTTGTGTTACTTCTTTATCGTATTTCATGACGAACTATTAGCATATCAGTGATTAGTAGTCCTGGATATTAGGAGATTTGGTTGCTCATTGGTTTACTACTTGGTTGTCTTATTCATTCATAATTTCGAATAATGTTTCTAATAGTTAGTAGTACTTGTTCGGTAAATACAGATTATAGCTTATATCATTGAGTATGTATAATACTATTTAATTAACTTCAGTTAAGCCTAAGACATGGAAATGGGAAAATAAAGAACATGTGTGGGAGGAAGGTTAGAGAAATAAATGAATGAAGGTAGCTTGACGGAGGTGGAGTTGTGTATAAAGAGAATATGAGATGTGGCGTATTTTGCCTAAACCTATATGCTAGGTTGACTGCTAGAGATTTAAGTCGGGATATAGGCAAAGCAGTCCCTTGACTTATGTGAGGTCTAGTTGTTACCTCATATACGTCATCTTTGTTGAGAAAAATACCAATCTTCCATTTCCTTGGTCCCCAACTTTTTTGTATGCTGATAGGTAAAATTTTGGTCAGATAATAATGCTTAATCATCAACATATGTGTTTGCTGTGAAGTCCATTATGTGTAATGTAAAGTTTACCATCACATTAGATTGATGCTAGTGATTTAGATTGTAAATATGTGTTCTAAATGTTGTACTCCTTTTGGTTTTGCATGGCATCACATCTGATGTTTCTCTGCTTGTCAAACATAATGATGAAGAATGTTAAGATTTAAAGCAAGAAACATCATAGCTGTCTATAAAACCTCTAATTATTGAGGACATTAGAGGGAGAACCCTCAATAATCTCCATCAGAAATGCTTATCTTCTGCTAGATTGGTTTTGCAGCGTGTTCAGTTCCTTCATCCCTGGATACTCCCTTTAACGCTGGAAAGTGCTTTTCTGAAAGTATTTCATCTCTTCAAACTGAAGGAGTGATCTTAGCATCTCCGAACTTGAAGGCTTTTACATTTAATGAACTGAAAAATGCAACCAGAAACTTCAGACCGGATAGTCTGATTGGGGAAGGAGGATTTGGTTATGTCTTTAAAGGCTGGATAGATGAGCAAAGTTTTACTGCCGTAAGGCCTGGATCTGGCATGGTTATAGCTGTCAAGAAGCTTAAACCCGAGGGCTTCCAAGGCCACAAGGAATGGTTGGTAAGATTCTGTGATAAACCTTCTTTTTCACGCAATTTAGACTCCCAAATTGCCATCATCGTTCCTTTAATCCATCTGTAGTCTGCATTTAAAATGGTCAGTACTTTTTGTTTGTGATTGGTGCAGGCAGAGGTTAATTATCTCGGTCAGCTGCACCATCCAAATTTGATCAAGCTTATTGGGTATTGTTCTGAGGGTGATAACAGACTTTTGGTTTATGAATTTGTGCCAAAAGGAAGTTTGGAAAATCATCTATTTAAGAGTGAGTAATAATCTACAATTCTCTCTTTCCCTTGAAAAAATTTTGGCCGACTCTATGTCCGATTTCAGATTGCACCACTACAGTGTTACTTCAGCATAATAGTTGTTATTGCAGCCATAAAGATGTTTATTAGGTGCATCCAAAATAATTGGCCTCCACATTTTAATCAGAATTACTAGAATAATGTGTTTTGATGGAAAATTTTAACCTCAATAAGTTGAAATAGTGATGCCGGATGGTGGATTTGTTTATGTCGAGCTACTTTATGCATACCTTAGATGCTATTATTGGTCCAAGCATATGAAGTATGGATACGGCACGGGACACAGAACATGACATGAAACATGACATGGATATTGGGATACACCAATCTTAAAAAAATAGGACTTGAACACATTAAATAAATATAATTATTTATTTATTAAAATTTTAAAAAATAAAAAAAATTATAAAATTGATCAAACATATATGACATCTACTCTTTTTTTAGTAGTTATTTCTTTATATGCTTCAGATACACTTACAATATTGATTAGCAAGTTAATTTGAAGACAAAAGAC
Organism: Apostasia shenzhenica; assembly: GCA_002786265.1. Lineage (NCBI taxonomy): Eukaryota > Viridiplantae > Streptophyta > Magnoliopsida > Asparagales > Orchidaceae > Apostasia > Apostasia shenzhenica. The sequence goes on from KZ451980.1 coordinate 6,715,689, forward strand.
ATACGTTTTACTTAGTCAAAACAATTAACAAAAAATTGCAAAAACTTAAATGCATTTTAACATGATTAATTAATTTGCTCTTTAATTTCATACTAACATTATGCAAACATAAAAAAATTATAATATCCATTTAGGCATTTAGACATGCCTATACCAAAAAGATAAAAGAACCATCATTTTTTGTAGTAGTCCAATAAGCACACATATGAATGGATTTAAGGTATGTGCTAGGCAATGTAGAGGTGTTGCTTTTGTTCCATCAATTAACAAGGATAACATGCACAATATTGTAAAATGTGAAATCCTCACTCCCTTTTTTTTCATGCCTATATATCACATTTTTAACATTCTCTATCAGTGTGTCCCATATATTATAGACCAAATGTAAGCATAGGAAATTAGTGTCAGCAACTCTAAATAGGCTCTATGAAAAAAAGTGTATTATTTATTAGATCTCACCAAATATCATTAGTGATCTTTTTAACGAATCTTGCTTTTTCATCATCATCATCACTGTCAAGATAAAGACATCATTTATCTATATTACCATTGCTTGGAGGCCTTGTTTGACTTGCTTGAATCTTCGAAGCATCACTATTATTGAAGCAAAATGAATATTTGCAATGGATAGCAATTTTAATTTCATATGCTCATTAAACATTGCAAGCTACATAGAATGATTCTTTATAAAACATTTAATGAAAGAAGGGGGAAGATTTAAAGAAAAGGCACATTAGTTGAAACAAAAGCTTGATGCAACTCATGGGAGTGATGCTAGTACAACTTTATGAAGACACTTTTTTGATCGAGGTGACAGTTTATCTTACTAGGGGATGTAAGATGAAAAATAGGTGTAACCAAATATATGGGATAGAGTATATGGGATGCGTATCCTCATTATTCAAGAATTTGAAAGCAAGTTTGGCCACGCGAATGGAGCACCACTCCTCTAACCGGTGGATGCCCAAGCGTCCAACAGTCTTTGGCTTAGTCACATGCTCCCAAGCCACAAGGTGAGCTATATTTGCGCTGAGGCTGCCACTCTATAGAAAACATCTGATTAACTTTTCAATTTCTGCCATAATATTGCCAAGCACAAACCTATGAAGCATGGACACTTCAAGAACCACACCGTGTCTGTGTCGGACACACGAACACTCGGGGACACACGAGGACACGCGGGGACACTGTATCGGACACGCCACGTGGCGTCCTAATAAAATAATATTAAAAAATTTTAAGGACACTTTTTGGACACGCGAGAACACTTTGGGACACGTTAGAATACTTCTGAGATACAGGACACTTTTAGGATACATAAGATAGAATTGAATATATTTAATATTAATGTTAAATTTATTTATTGATATTATATATTTTTAATAAAATTTATGGATATATCTATCTCATTTTTTTTATTATCGTTAAAATTTTATTTAATAAATCTAAAAATCTATCTCTTATTATTATTAAAATTTTACCTAATATAAGTCAAAATTTTAAGTTAACCAAGTTAAATCAAATTTATTCCTCTTTTGTTGCCCTTAAGCCTTACTAAAATGAATCAATCGCAAAAAATTTAGAACTCCAGCTTCACCTTTATTATTTTTTTCATCAACACCGAGAGCTCTTACTTTCTCTTATTGTGCTCATTGTGATTGTCCTAATAAGCAAAATTGTATTTTCTCTTATTCAACGTGAACCCTAAATTTATATCTCAAATATTTTTAATGCGACAATGTTTGTTCTTAAGTTCTCATCTTAATTTTATGACTCTTCAGTACTACTTACAAGTTGTTTATACTTAAAAATTTAAGTTGTATTATATTATATATATATATATATTTAAGTATAAATTTTTAATTTTATAATTATATTTGGCGTGTCAAGCCGTGTTCGTGTCCTATATTTTTGAAAATCATCGTGTCGTGTCCCGTGTCCCCGTGTCATGTCCGTGCTTCATAGGCACAAACGTGTGAGAAAGGGAGAAAATTGGAATAGAGGTGAGCACACTGTTTATAAGTATGATTCTGCCAGCCAATGATAAGACTTCTGCTGTCCCACACGGAAATTTTGCCCCTCACAGAATCAATGATATTTTGGAAGTTGGGTTTTACTGTGCTTTTTGCCTATAAGCAGAATGCCCAAGTATCTGGCCTCGGCTTGGTCCTAAACCTCCATTTGTTGGTAATCATGCGTTTCCTACTTCTCTTCATTTTCTTGCTAAAACAAATGGATGACTTAGCCTTATTGATTTTCTGCTCAAATCAGTTGCAATAAGTATCAAAGATGATGTTTAGAATTCTGACAACTCTACAAGTGGCGGGTGCAAACATGAGGATGTCATCTGCAAACAGAAGGTGAGTAATAATCGACCCATGTGCTGTTGTTCTAATCCCTAACCAATCATCTTTGTCCTGGTGATGGTTGATAAGGAGGAAAAGTAGTTCAGAACAGAGAATGAACAAGGGGAAAGAGGCACCCCTGACGAAAGCCACAGATTGCTTCATTCCAGTTAGATTTCTAGCCATTTATCATTAAAGCAAATCTAGGGGCTTCAACACATGCTAAGGTCCATTTGCTCCAAACGTCAGGGAAGCCAGCAAAAAATCCCACCTCATTCTATCGTAGGCCTGCTCCATGTCTACCTTGATGGACATGTAACCGGTGGAGGACTTTGATGATGCTAATCTTTGCATCATCTCTTGTGCTACCAAGCAGTTGTCGGCAATGCCTCTGCCCGGAATGAAGGCCCCTTGCTCCTGAGAAATGAGAGAGCTAAGGACGTCCTTCACCCGATTGATAAGGATTTTAATAATGACTTTGTAGATCTCGATCAAGCTAGTGCCCACTGTCTCCCTAGACTGTAGCTCAAGAATTCTGCATTTTAGATCTTTGGCTTTGGCATTAATATAACCAAACCTGTCCCAGCTCCAATTTTTAAATGCGCGAAGAGTGCGGGCAAACTTGTGGTTAAGAATGGAAAGAGGGCTGCCATGAGCGGTTTCTGCCATTCTCTAACCACAATCTCCTTGGAGGCCTCTTCTTCAAGTCAGACATCTTCGAATTTGAGGGTGTTGCCTTGCGGTTTGAACTCCAAGCTCTTACCTTGAGCCAAAAGCGGGCAATGGTCTGACCCAATTCTGGTAAGGTGAGTAACAACAGAGCTAGGGAGAGCAGATAAGGCGGTTGATTTGAAGCAGACTCTGTCCAATCTGACCCAAATACGAGCCTTGCCCTTCTTGTTGTTGCACCAAGTGTAGCACTGTCCGCCATTCCTACCATCATGAAGGTTATTTTTTGCTAGGAAGCTTGAAAATTCATTGTGAGCCTACATGGGTGTGAATGGATTGCCCCCTCACTTGTCTTCTTGAGACAAGATGCAAGTGAAGTCACCTCTTACAATAGCTGGAATCTCCACATTTAAAATTGGGGAAATGCTGTCCCAGACAGTTTGGCGCTTGATGTAATCTTTGTCGGTATAGACAGCACAAATGTGCCAAATATCTCGTTCATAACTGTGGCTTCAACAATAACCACTTGTTTGCTAAAAGGAATAATTTGGAACTGGGTGATGTGGCTCAGCCAACACACAATAATGCCTCTCGATTTACCTACTGACGATTCCACATGAAAGTCCCAATGTCTCCCCACAACTGTATCTATTTCTCTTCTGAAGAATAATTAAACTCTGGTTTCCAAAAGACAGATCACACCTGGAGAGTGCTGCCTGACTAAAGCTTGAAGGTGATTGCTCGAAATCGGCTTTTTAACTCCGCGACAATTTCAAAAGATTGCTCTAATCACTGGGGGGAGGAGTGGTGAGGGTTGGGGAGGGGAGTGCCACCCTCCTTATCGACATCGCCTCGGATCTCCCTTCTTCTTTTTGGTAATTTGGCTTCACTTACTGGGGTTATGCAGGCCCTGAGATTGGCTAATTCCCTGTCCCAGTGTTTTTTCGAGATTCTGTTTCTACCCTTGCGATTGCTGGCTTTGGGGGAAAGGAGTTTATGCAAGGTGGGTTTTGGCTTTTTCTTGTTAGCAATAGAGGGCAATACAGACGAATTTTTAGGGGGCTGATTATGTCCTTCCTTTATGCTCTGATCAAGCATAGCAAAATGGTGGTTGTGCTGAACAGTGAAGTTACTATTGTCTTTGCTTTCAGCCTCAAGAGGAGTTGGTTGGATATGGTGGTTAGATTTTTCCAGCTGCTGTTTATCAGTGGCTATATTCAAAACAACATTCTACACACTCCAGTCTTGAAAATCTGCATTGTTTTGCGACTTTGCACTCCCTTTCTGCCTGCTCTGCAGCAGCTCCTACACTGCTACTTGTTGTCCCAAAGCTCTGCGCTGCTGTGTTGCTGCAAGCTGCTGCCGTTTTGCACTGTTCTACATTTCTATGATGTGCAGATGGCTGTTCTATGAATGATTTGGCCTTGTAGGCTGCTGTCCCAACACTCTAGACTGCTGGGCTGCACTTCTCTGTTGCTGTTGGGCTGTATTTCGCAGCTGCAGCCTTGCAGATTTCAGTGGGTTACCAAATTTAGGCGGGGGAGTGGTGAGGGTTGGGGAGGGGAATGCCACCCTCCTTATCGACATCGCCTCGGATCTCCCTTCTTCTTTTGGGTAATTTGCCTTCACATACTGGGGTTATGCATGCCCTGAGATTGGCTAATTCCCTGTCCCAGTGTTTTTTCAAGATTCTGTCCCTACCCTTGCGATTGCTGGCGTTGGGGGAAAGGAGTTTATGCAAGGTGGGTTTTGGCTTTTTCTTGTTAGCAATAGAGGGCAATACAGACGAATTTTTAGGGGGCTGAGTATCTCCTTCCTTTATGCTCTGATGAAGCATAGCAAAATGGTGGTGCTGAACAGTGAAGTTACTACTGTCTTTGCTTTCAGCCTCAAAAGGAGTGGGTTGGATATGGTGGTTAGATTTTTCTAGCTGTTGTTTATCAGTGGCTACTTTCACAACAGCATTTTGCACACTCCAGTCTTTAAAATCTGCACTGTTTTGCGACTCTGCAGTCCCTTTCTGCCTGCTCTGCAGCAACTCCTGCACTGCTACTTGCTGTCCCAAAGCTCTGTGCTGCTGTGTTGCTGCAGGCTGCTGCGGTTCTGCACTGTTCTACATCTTTATGATGTGCAGGTGGCTGTTCTGTGAATGATTTGGCCTTGTAGGCTGCTGTCCCACAACTCTAGACTGCTGGGCTGCACTTCTCTATTGCTGTTGGGTTGTATTTCGCAGCTCCAGCCTTGCAGATTTCAGTGCGTTACCAAATTTAGGGGGGATGAGTGGTGAGGGTTGGGGAGGGGAGTGCCACCCTCCTTATCGACATCGCCTCGGATCTCCCTTCTTTTTGGTAATTTGGCTCCACTTACTGGGGTTATGCAGGCCCTGAGATTGGCTAATTCCCTGTCCCAGTGTTTTTTCGAGATTCTGTCTCTACCCTTGCGATTGCTGGCTTTGGGGGAAAGGAGTTTATGCAAGGTGGGTTTTGGCTTTTTCTTGTTAGCAATAGAGGGCAATACAAACGAATTTTTGGGGGGCTGATTATGTCCTTCCTTTATGCTCTGATCAAGCATAGCAAAATGGTGGTTGTGATGAACAGTGAAGTTACTACTGTCTTTGCTTTCAGCCTCAAGAGGAGTGGGTTAGATATGGTGGTTAGATTTTTCCGGCTGCTTTTTATCAGTGGCTGCATTCAAAACAGCATTCTGCACACTGCAGTCCTGAAAATCTGCACTGTTTTGCAACTCTTGCATTCAAAACAGCAGCTCCTGCACTGCTACTTGCTGTCCCAAAGCTTTGTGCTGCTGTGTTGCTGCAGGCTGCTGCGGTTCTGCACTGTTCTACATTTTTATGATGTGCAGGTGGCTGTTCTGTGAATGATTTGGCCTTGTAAGCTGCTATCCCACAACTCTGAACTGTTGGGCTGCACTTCTCTGTTGCTGTTGGGCTGTATTTCGCAGCTGCAGCCTTGCAGATTTTAGTGGGTTACCAAATTTAGGGGGGAGGAGTGGTGAGGGTTGGGAAGGGGAATGCCACCCTCCTTATCGACATCGCCTCGGATCTCCCTTCTTTTTTTTGGTAATTTGGCTTCACTTACTGGGGTTATGCAGGCCCTGAGATTGGCCAATTCCCTGTCCCAGTGTTTTTTCGAGATTCTGTCCCTACCCTTGCGATTGCTGGCGTTGGGGGAAAGGAGTTTATGCAAGGTGGGTTTTGGCTTTTTCTTGTTAGCAATAGAGGGCAATACAAACGAATTTTTAGGGGGCTGAGTATCTCCTTCCTTTATGCTCTGAACAAGCATAGCAAAATGGTGATTATGCTGAACAGTGAAGTTACTACTGTCTTTGCTTTAAGCCTTAAGAGGAGTGGGTTGGATATGGTGGTTAGATTTTTCCAGCTGCTGTTTATCAGTGGCTATATTCAAAACAGCATTCTGCACACTCCAGTCCTGAAAATCTGCATTGTTTTACGACTCTGCACTCCCTTTCTGCCTGGTCTGCAGCAGCTCCTGCACTGCTACTTGCTGTCCCAAAGCTCTGTGCTGCTGTGTTGCTGCAGGCTGCTGCGGTTCTGCACTGTTCTACATTTTTATGATGTGCAGGTGACTGTTCTGTGAAGGATTTGGCCTTGTAGGCTGCTATCCCACAGCACTAGACTGCTGGGCAGCACTTCTCTGTTGCTGTTGGGCTGTATTTCGCAGCTGCAGCCTTGCAGATTTCAGTGGGTTAGCAAATTTGGGCTTGCTGGTAATGATGTTTGTAGTCTGCTTGGGTTGCTGGCCATTCAAAGTCTGTGGTTTCTTGCATTTGTTGGTTACGAGCATCCATGGACCGACCGAATCCTTCTTTGCATCCTGCCAAGGGTCAGGTTGGCTATGCAATAATTTGCCATCATGGACGGTAGAATCATTTATGGTAGGGCTGCATTCATTCTTGCCATGGATTGCATTACTAGCATTAATCTCCATCATGTCGTTGGAAGGAGTCGGGGAAGAGTTGATGGTTGCATCAACTTGTTTTGTTGGGCCATGAAGGGGGCAATTCTTGTCCCTATGGCCAACGACACCACATTTGAAGCAAATAACCGTAATGCCTTCATATTGAACTCTTTGAAAAAAATTGCTTTTTGGCCTATTGATCTATACCCCCGATTTGAGGGGTTGGGTTAGGTTGACCTGAATGCAAATTCTTGCGAAAGCAATTTTCTCCATATTGGCGGTGATGGGGTCTAGCTATAACGGACCTCCAATCTCCGACGATATTCTGGCTAGATTCTCCTTGCCCTAACAGTAAAGGGGGAGTTCTAGCAATCTAATCCATATTGGTGTTGAGGCACCTACCGAGGAGGAGGGGTCGAAATCCAGTGACCAAACATCGAGTCCTAGGATTTGTCCCGCCACCGTCCATGGTCCACTTCGAATGACTGCATCCTTATCCGCATCATTTTAAAATTGACAGATGAAACTGTCCTTGCCTGCATCTGCAACCCATATCCAGCAGCTGCTATTTGGGCATTCTGCTCTGTTTTGCTGGAACTATTGCAGGCTGCAACATTCCTTGTACTTCTTTTTTCATGCGAGAGCTTGATCCCAGCATTCCACTTTCGCTGTTGCTATTGCTGTTGCTGCTTGCGATTCCAGCATATCCAGCAGCTGCAGGTAGGCTGTTATGCTCTGTTTCGCTAGATCTATCACAAGCTGCGAAATTCCTTGTTCCAGCTTCTGTGGCCTGCACGTTTTGCTCAGGAAGGCCGTGGGAGGGGATCATTGTTTGCTGGTTTTGGTTGGCCTTCACCTGCGATTTGGCGGATCTTCCCTCCTGCTCTGTGAACAACGACTTGGACGCCGCCGGCGGGGATGATGAGCTCAGTTTAAGGGAGCTAACTTGTTTGGGGTTCCTGCAGCCTTCCATTTTTTCTACAGCAGAAGCCACCAATTCTCCTCCTTCTTCTTTGCAGCCCCGGTCATGGATTTCCAGCGGGGAGGCTGACCTCCCGCCCGTACGCTTGTTTCCCAGCTCTCCTTCCCTGGTCAATGCTGGTCAAACCTGCAAATAAGAGATCCAGAGTTTTTTCGGGGGGGATCATTATCCGGCGAACATGCAATGCCATGCAAGTAAATTGACCCTGCAACGCATAAAATGCTGTAAATGATGTTAAGTCACCAAGCAATTGGATGGATCGGGTGAATTGTTCGGTCGCTCTAACAATCCGTCCATTTGCTCTGATTGGACGGTTCGTTTGGCCACCAGAGAAAGTAGGTATTAAGGCAGTTATTTGTCAAAAAATATTGGTATAGTTTGAAATTAGGTAATATCAATTAGAGAAGATGTGGGTATATGTGATAGTTATAATTCTGAATGGAAACCTACATAATCTCAAGTTATACTTACTTTCCTAGATGAGTACCTACTTTATCTAGTAGCTAAACAGACCGTCCGATTAGAGTGAATGGATAGTCCGATCGACTGATCAGATGATCCAGTTGGCTGACTAGACGGTCCGACTGATCAGATGATCCAGTTGGTTGACTAGACGGTCCGACTGATCAAATGATCCAGTTGGCTGACTAGACGGTCCGGTCAGCCCACCAGACTGTTTGTATGGTTGCTCAGCGACTTAATGCCTTTTATGGCGTTTTGTGTGTTGTGGGGCCCATTTATTTGCATGGCACTATGTGATTGGTGAGCGAACCACTGACATAGTTCGCTCACTGGACAATAATTTCTTCTGCCTGTGTGTGTGTGATGGTGCAATCAATCTTGAATGATAGTCTCACCCAAGATATCTAAGAATGCTTAGCAGAAATTAGTAGTAATTTAGTGGTTGTTATATCCAAAATTACAGTTAAACGTTTGGTTAGAAACTTTTAGGCTGCAATGGCCTTTAATTTCATCTAGAATTTTATTAAGAATGCTGATTGCTATACTATTAAAACATTTGAAGTAACAGATAAGGCCAGGCAGTTCAGAAAAAAAACTGTCCAATAACTCTATGGTATGTTTGTATAGTTCATCACATATGATCCGGGGAAGAGCCCCTTGGCTTTCTGTTATATTTCGCGGTCTTGTATTGCAAGAATATGTATTGTGCCTAACACCAGCCTAAAGTTCCTTAGAAATCTGACAATGATATTCTCAAGCTAAAATAGTTTCAATTGACTAAGAAACTACTGAAAATGATTAGTGCTTGAAAGTTCTATTAGTTGACAATTAAACAAAACTAAACCTTAGGCCTTGTTTGGCATGAGCCCAAAAAAGGGCAAAAAAATATCTTAATAATATTTTAAATTTATTATAAATTTTAATAACTTTATTTCACATCCAACACAAATTTCAACCTTAAAAATCAACTTTATTTCACATCCAACACAAATTCCAACCGTAAAATCAACTTTATTTCACATCTTACACACCTCCCAATATTAAAATAATTTTCTTTCTCATCAACTCTATAAAATAAATTATTTTCTCTTTCCTTACCCAAATTCATCCTCCAACCAAACAAGGCCTTAGTAGCTTACAAATATGCTGTAATGACTCCAGTCAAGGGAGCCTATGAAGATGAGAGCTTAGAGAAACTACTCTTGGTGGGCTCAAACATTTGAGGGGTCTTCTAGGTTGTGAATAATCAATCAATAGAACCTCATAGAAACACCCTGCTATTGCCTCTCCACTCCTTGTGGTCCCCAAATATTCAATCGCACACATATAACATGGCCGGGACTAGTTGTATTTTCATCTTCAGAGCTGTAGGCTTTTGATGATTAAGCTTAATTTGAGGGGCTTGTGAATGCTTATAAAAATCATATGTGCTTATGTGAGCCAAATAAACATCTGCAAGGTGGGCAATTCAGATAGATTGTTTCCTTACTTCGAGCCATGATGAATCCAGAGAAATCAGCATCACTAATGTTTTTTTTTCTTGACTTGACATAAAGCTACATATCAATAGCATATCTAACATCATTTTGAGCATGACCGCACTTTTCAGGGGGTCCTCAGCCACTTTCATGGGCAACAAGAATAAAAGTTGCTATTGGAGCTGCGAAGGGGCTTACATTCCTGCATAATGCAGAATGCCAGGTCATATATCGAGATGTCAAGGCATCCAACATCCTTCTTGACTCGGTATGTGATAGGAAAAACATACTGCTGTAAACATCACTTTTTTTTTTACACCATGATAACTTTGGCTCTATCAATGAAGAATTTCAATGCAAAACTTTCGGACTTTGGCTTGGCGAAAGCTGGTCCAACTGGTGATAAGACTCATGTCTCAACAGAGGTCATGGGTACACAAGGATATGCAGCTCCAGAGTACATTGCAACAGGTTATTAAAATGCCTATTTTCAAGTTTAATCTCCAATTTCTCATTGCTTAACCATGCCATCATTGCTGCTGAATTGCAGTTGATGCACTATTTAGTATTCTGGAGTAAACTTTGAGATAGTAAACTCAAGAACATAATACTGAACAGTTCAATGACTCAGATGCATTTTTTTTTGTTGTGAAATGTATATGCATGGTTTTGTAGATTTCTCATTTATACTATTCTTTTCTAGTTCTTAAATTCCACTTATGTCAGAGAGCTTTATTGTTTATTTTTTACATAGTCCCAAGACCTGAGTAAGGATGGCTGCAGTAGGCTGACATACACTTTTTATAATCACTTTCTCTTATAGAGCTGAATCTAGAAGAGAAATCTTTTTAGCTATAGTTTGGGATAAATGCTTTGTGGTTGTATTTTTCTCTGTTTCTTAGTGGCCTCTTAATGGCTGCTGTAGAAAAAAATCATCATTCATCACTACAATTGTTGCTTTGTAATATTCTTCTTTGGCTCCCAAACATGATTATCTAATGCATTTCTGCCACTCTTTATTTGCATTAGTAATGCCATTTCCAATTTGTTTTCACAGGTCATCTCTCTGCAAAAGCTGATGTCTATAGCTTTGGGGTCGTGTTGCTGGAGCTTCTTTCTGGACGTCGTGCTGTTGATAAGGCGAAGCCTGGCGATGAGCAAAACCTTGTGGAGTGGGCAAAACCCAATCTTGTCGACAAGCGGAAATTGTTTCGTATAATGGACTCCAAGTTAGAAGGACAGTATCCAAAAAAATCTGCCAGTGCGGTTTCTTCACTTGCCTTACTGTGCCTTTGCAATGATGCCAAGCTCCGGCCTCGCATGGAAGAGGTTCTCAAAGTTCTAGAACAGTTACAAGGCATTAAAAATGCAGCATACCATCCTGAACAAGCGAAGCTTCCCAGCCCTGCAAAGTCTTCAGTGAGGCATCATGCTCTGCGTCATTGCAACCCAACTGGCTCCTCTTTTCCATCTCACCAACGACTGCCAATGAGAAGTTGATTCAGTGAGTCTGAAACTGCATATGTGATTGTCTGTACACAAGTGATGTTTGCCTGTACTATAGAGCATCATTTTTTTATTTATCATTTTTTTCAACCAGTTGGTTTTGGATCCTGAGATGTAGGAAAACATGAAGGTTGATCTATTTAATTATGGGATGGCATTTTTGTAGCGCATTCCCTCTGGATTAAGTTACATATATAATATTTCTATTGTTTACAGTATCCCTATTAAATTCAAGTTTTAAAATGACTATTATAATATTGGATACATTGCACTGGGGACCCTGATGTAGAACATTGTTACATGCATGTCCCAACTTTTGAAAGAATGGAACTTTGGTCCTCCATCCAGGTTGGAGTTTCACTTTCCGTTAGTTCCAATTGCAAAAGAAGTTGTGAAACTCCATCTCTTTTATGTTTTTATTTTTAGATATTTTTACATATATAAGGGGAAGAAGATTCGAGACTCTGTTGTAGGTTTAAAGGCGATTCATGGTAAATCAACTCCTTACTTTCTTTTCTTCGCTTTGTTATTTTTTTCTCTTTTGTTGCTAGCCACTCGATTAACTTTTGTGAAGGCCTCAAACTAAAAATCTCTGAGACAAACGAAGAGGTATTATGCTTCTTGCCTGCATAAGTTGATATCAAATTTTTCTTGCATTAGGTTTTTTTGTCTTTTGTCTTCAGGCATATTGTGTGATTTTCATTTGGTTTAAGGTTTTTTTTGTGTTTTACTGCCGAAATGTGAATATTTCGTTTTTTTTCTATTCCAGGGTTTAATGTTCATATTCTTCATGGATTTTTTTGAGGATTGTAGTTTGCTTAAGCCCTTTCTGCTAATAACTTCTCAATGAGAATAGTTTATGTTGTTTGTTGAATCCCATTTCTTGTTCATCATGTTGAATTCAACAAGGAAATCATGCATAATATTGTAAAATGTGGAATTTTCATTTTTCCTCTTTCCTTCATGCCTGTATATCACATTTTTAACTTTCTCTATTATTATGCCCCACCTATTGTAGACCAAATGTAAGCATGGGCGATCAGTATCATCAACTCTAAGCATCTCATAAATAGGCTTTGTGAAACAAAAAAATATAGTTCATTTGATTCCATCAAAGATCATCAATGATCTTTTTGATAAACCTTGCTTTTTAACATCATTTTCACGTTAAAGAGACCATTTATCATTTATTACAATTGCTTGGAGGCCTTGTTTGACTTGCCTAAATCTTTGAAGCATCACCACTATATAGGAAAAATGAGTAACTGCAATGGATAATAATTTTAACTTCCATGCTTATTAAACATTGTAAGCATCATCAAATGATTCATACTAAAGTTTCTCATCTGCAAAAATCTCATTAATCACTTGCACTCATATGCTACTTCATTTTCTTCTGTATTTTTTACCACACATATGTTTTTCAATCCAAGGTTTAAAGTATTAACTATATATAGAGTCCAAAATATGTAAGAAAATTGTGATTAGATGAGCATACCTACAGCCTACAAGCAGGTCCATTATCAATAATAACTTGTACCACTATATCTGACCCCACTTCTTGAATAATTTCTTTCATAAGAGTTGCAATTGCAATGAAGAATATATTTTTACACTCACTTTCACAGTTAACTGCTTTGAGAAAAATAGAAAAAAAAAATAGAACTATTTTCTGAAGTAGCCATAAAGTTTATCAAGGTCTCTGCTGAGTATCAATCCATACATTAGAAACAATACTAAACCCTTTAATATTCCATCTTTCTCTCAATGGATGCAATAATCTCTAAATATGTGCTTTCTCTTTTGCAAGCATATTCTCAAGCTATTATACCCAGGCAGAATATATCCAGCACAATTGTTTTGTGCAGAAAAAAATCAATTTAACAAAATATGGATTTGTTGCAACATAGAATGGAAGCCCGATTGAATAGAAGAATCTTGTTGAAAGATCATCTAATGTGTCTTTAACCTACATATTAAACTCTTTCATAATAAAACTTAAACTTTCTATAGTTCTCATTTTTTTTATTCGACACCCTTTACTCTAAGCGTATTAGAATGCACACTAAATTCAGAAGTCACGCTGATGTGCTCCCTTGAATTAATTAAAAGATGCGAGAGAAACTCTTTTAAGTTGGTTGTTTCTATGTCTCTCTTCAGTATCAGAAACAATTTTCTGCAATTCAGCCAATATTTGCGTAGTCACTTTAGTACACACCCAATTCGATGTCCTAATAATTTAAGTAAATGTACTTTGACCCAGTAGTAAGTCTCTTTAAATTGCATGCTGTAAAAAGTCCATTGAAATGTAACATTCCTCTCTGAATGTGTTGCAGCTCCAGCTTTTTGCAGCACGCAATGCACTTTTTGTTTCTTCAGCGTCCAGCTCCTGTTCCTGCGTAATTGTTTCTTTTGCATTTGCTTGTCTTCCTCTTCACCTCCCTTGTCTTCATTTGCATGTTTAACCCCCTTTTTTGTGCACTTGTGCCTGGAGTGAATTTTTCCCCACCTCAGAAATATAAGCCCTTAGCCCTCTTTCTTCCTTGCTCAGCCTCATTGTTGGTTAGGTCACTGCCTTCTTCTGAACAACCTCGCTTACGTGTATAGTACTCTTGGTTTGAAATTATGAGTGAACAGGAGTTGAACCCGAATCTCCCTGTAACATGTTCCTTAAGACTTCCTCCAATAGATGAGAGGGAAACCTCTTGTTATTTAGCAACTTTGTAAGCATGTTTTAGTGTCTATGGCATCAGCATTTGAACAAGTTGTGCAATTTCTTCTTTAGGCCTTCTAGGAAACAACTGATTGCCTTATCCTCCTCTTGACCCACCATTGTATTCAAAATATCAAACCTTTCTTGATACTCCAGGATTGTCTTCATCTTCCTCAGTTTGGCATGTTCCTCCATGAGGTTCTCCAAAGTAGGTTTGAGCCTCCAAGAACTGCCTTCCTGTATTCTTTTAACTCCATACCTTTTTTATGCTACACAAATAATTTTGATGCCAAGGCAATGCCTTGCCTTCCAAGTAGATAAATATTAATGGATTCTTACATTCCTCCACATGCCATCAGTAATGTGCCTTCTAGATTCTTTTTGAAACTACCAGCATTTCCTTCATCATCTCTTTCATTTATACAGCAGATCTTAGCACTTCAGAGAAATCTTGAACGAGTGAGTAAAAGTCAGCTTAGAGCTTTGTTGTGTTCTCCATACCTGTGTTATTCATTGAATTGATCAAATCCTCGCGACTTGCATCCCTTTCAGATCGAGAATCTTCCCTTTCATCCATTATTGCTATTGTTGAAACCTTTTTGACATAGCTTCTTATGCTTGCTGGAAGAGGCCGAACTAAATTGGCAAGCAAAGTGTTAGATACTTTGGCGCGGGAAATTCGAGTTTGCCTAAATCCAGATGAGAGTTGTAAAGAGGAGGGAGAAGAACGAAATATTGATAGATGTTACAGAGTTCTTTAACAATTATGTGCCTTCTCTCCCTCCGCCTCCAAGGTTATATGTACTCACACATGTTCTTCTCTAACAGAAAAGAAGTGAAAATACTATAATAGACAATGTCTCGTATTGAATCATACTAACTCATTAGTCGCACAACCATGTAAGGGACTCGAGAGACTTGATTAGATTTGATCTCCATTCTTATTCATTCACTTGCCCATAACTCATCTTCTAGAAGACTACCATCTTCTTTGTTTTTGTTTATCTCTTCTTCACTGTATTTATCACAAAATCTTCTTGCAACATAGGCTTCCCTGTTGCCCTTGCCAGCCTCGTCTGCATCTCTGGATCTTCCGGGCAAATATTTCCATCTTGCTTCTTATCATATTTTCACGTGTCGTAACGATTCCTTTCCCCATTTGAGAATTGACCTTGCCCTCAAAGGTCAAATTTTGCATACGCCAAACTCTTCTATTGGGATCCCGGTTGAATCCTCCAGTTCTGCACCCTCTCACTGAACCAGGAGTTGTTTCTCCAAGCTCTGCCCCATGTGTATTGTTCTTGAACCAATGGTTTTCTATCTACTAAACTACCTAAGAGCTGCATTGGGTGGAAACGTGGACTCTGTCGGAACGACTTTAGTAATGAGACATGAAAATTTGGATGAATCCAAGAGTGGGCTGGGAGTTCTAGGCAGTGGGCGATGTTGCCCACTCTTTGTCAAACTGTGTAGGGCCCGTAATAACGCTGATGTAGCTTGGAGTAAGTTTGTTATCTAATTGATCCTTGCCAATATGGTTGTAGCTCAACGAGATCTTGATCTCCAACATTGAATTGCAGGCCCCTTATTTTGTCTGCCTGTTGCTTCATGCAGTGGTGTGTCCCACGAAGATTTTTCCTGATTTGGTGCAAAACGAGATCTCGCTGAATTAGCATAGTGTCCACAGCTTCCGCTGAAGAAGAGTTGGCGTCATAAGGTTGTCTAGTTGGTGGTAGTCCCTTAACCTGAAAAGGGAAAAAACCAATAGAAGAGTGATAGGAAGTGTTAGATGAAAATTTTGCCCAAGGTAGGTGCTACTGCTATGTGAAAGGGGATTCCTTGGCAAAGCATTGGAGGAACTGTTCAAGTCCTCTATTTGTCACTTCTCTTTGGCCATCCATTTCTAGGTGGTGAGCAGCACTAAATTGTAGTTTAATACCATCAAGTTGAAATACTTCCTTCCAAAAGAGGCTCATAAAAGCCCTTTCTCTATCAGTAAAATTACTGATAAAATTACTAATGGTTTTAGGAATCCCATAAAGTCGATAAATTTCTGCTACAAACACTGTAGCCACCTTACTTCAAGTAAAATTACTTGGTAGGAATATGACAAACAAATCCAAAAGAAAAACTTGGTAGAGCTATAAAATGTGCATATTTGGATAATCGAACCACCACCACCATTATAGCCATTTTACCTCCTGAAAGTGGTAGTTCTACTATGAAGTCCATTGCAAGATCATCGCAAATTGCTGGGGGTATGGGTAGTAGCTGTAGGAGTCCTACTGGGGACATGGTTAGCGTTTAGTGGCTTGGCAGATAGGCCATCTTGTTACAAACTCTTGAATTTCTTCATGGTTGTCCAATAGAGTTGACACTTGTACCCATTGCTGCTGCATTTGTCCCTTTAGTCTGAGTGTATTGGAGGAGGGTTAACCATCCAGGGCATGTAAGCTTATTTCAGATGAGTCATTTGGGTTATCACGTTCACGAATTTCAACATTTTGTTCCCAAGTGTAAGCAGTTTCTCTCTTCATCTCCAGAATTATCTGTAACCATTAACACAAATATTTTAGCATTGCACACATGGTTTCATCACAGTGGTAACAGAGGCCCTTCTCACGTTTCTCCATCATTTCTTCCATAGTCAGCTTCACGGGTAATGGACTTTTGTTTGGTGCTTGTGTTACAGTTGTTTTGGGGACATTGACCCAGGTAACAGAGCTGGCAATGGTCGTATGGCCTGCTATTAGTATAAGTTTCTCTTGAATCCAATTTTTTGTCTTCTGCTAATTTATCTAAACCAATTGCTTGCAACGGAGATTTTAGGTGATGCATCCTTACCTCTTTCCTGATATCGGTGTGCAATCCGAATTCAAAACAACTTTGTAAGAACCACTAATCAATTCCTGGAATGATATTACATAGCTGCTCAAATTGATGCTGGTATTCTAACACTGGTGGTCTAAACTAGCTTAGCCAAATCTTCTTACAGGTCTTTGTATTCAGAAGGTCCAAATCTACTTCATAAGCTGTGGATTAATTCATCGCAGGTGGTGATCTGCCGAAATGTTTGCATCTAGTGGAACCACTCTTCAGCCTGATCGTCCAAGTGACATGATGTAAGGGCTAACATTTCTTCATTTGTCAGTTGCTGGAACCCATAGTATTATTCAATCTTATGAATCCTTATTTCAGGGTTTCTGTCGGAGAAATGAGGTACCTTCATTTTCACTAATTGAAATGTTTTTTGTCCCATAAAAGTTCTAAACCCTCTTATCTGTTCTTCCCTCAGCTTTTCTTCTCCTCTGAATCATCTGCTGTGGCTTTGGTTTTGTTTAATTGCTCTAATTTTGTATCTAATTAGGCCACCCTAATATTGATTTCTTGTAGGATAGTATTGAGAGAAATGAGTTGTTCATCATGGTTTGCTAAGCTGGCCAAATATTTGTCGATTCCCTTCTTTGATGCACGAATCTCACTAGACATTGTTTTGCGATGATAGTCTTCAATTCAATTGCGCTAGAGGGGGACAGGGGGCGCTTTTAGTCCAGGCAATTGGTTGGATGGCAATGGCACCAAATGTTAGATACTTTACTATGGGCAATTCATGTTTGCCCTAACTCTAGATGAGAGCAGTAAAGAGGAGGAACAAGAAAGAAAATATTGATATTAGTTGAGGAAGATGATTACCGAATTCTTCTCCAATTACATGCCTTCTCTCCCTTCGCCTCTAAGGCTATATCTAAGGCTATATGGTGGGGACACAAATCAGCATCGAATTGGATGGCTAGGATGATGTCATGTGCTGAATCAAAATTCAAATTCAAATTAATTAAAGCTATTAGAGATTTCCTTATTAGCTTTATTTAGATTTGATTTGATTAGATTTGATTCAGAGCATATCTGGAAGATTTGGAGACTCGCCACATTTGGAGGTGATTTTATTTTATTGTAATAGAATTAGTTTCATATTTGCTTTTATTTATTTAGCATTTTATTTCCTACATTTAATATTGTATTTTCAAATTTCTACATGAGATCTCTCTATATAAAGAGGTCGCCTTGCATTGTAAAAAAAGAATAGCATTTTATGAATGAAATGATGTTTGAGCTTTCTCAGAGCCTAGATCCGGATTAAGGGGTTAATATTTTGGTGAAAGAAAGGGTAGGGTTAGCCTTTGGTGAGAATCCTCAAATTAGCCTAGTTATCTACTTTTCAAAAAAAAAAAAAAAGAAATAAAAAAATCTTCCTGAATCACAAGCAGC
>KZ451980.1:6738567-6766736 GCA_002786265.1 Apostasia shenzhenica
TGAGTCATACATATAAAATCGATTTAGAATTTTACAAGCAATCTTATGTGCAAGAAAAACTAACTCAAGTCTTTGGAGAAATTATAGAGTTCTCTTTCTTATACATAAAATAAAATAGGATTTCAAAATCAGGGAAAGAGAGAATCGAAGAACTCGATGAATACTTCAATACGATTTAAAATCGAGTGAGCCAAAATTTTGAATAATTTTCTCGACAATAATATACATCAAATGTGGCTAAGAAATTTTTTGTAGACGTCTTTGGCTAAAGAGCTTACTACAAAAATTTTAGAGATCTTTGAAATTTGTTTGATTTATAAAAATAAAAAAATAGACGAACAAATGAAAAATTATAAGGAAAAATACATTTGTCAAAACATTCAAAAAAAATTTCAATTAACTTAAAGGCCCTCAAAAAGCAAGTGGTTGAAATTTCAGATTTTTGAAGTTCAAATGAATAATTTAGAAATCCGAGAAGTATCAATGAAAAATTGATTCAGTTAGAGAGAGAAAACTCATATAAAAATACCTCTATAGATTCAACTTCCTAATATTGACTCTCAATAGTATGAACAGAAATTTTGGGCTTAAGGGAGAAGTTTTCAGCTAAAGCACGAGAAAGCTTGGAGTTTTTGTTTTGGTGAAAGGGAAATTTTATTTTAAATTCTCCTTTATTTATAGATGAAGTGAGAGGCAAATTGGTAAATTAGATATTACAATTTTTTTGTAATATAATTGGAGATAAAACAAGCAACCTAGCTAGTTTTATGGCTAGTAATCTGCCTTCTGTAATATTGTGCACACTGATTCGGTCATCTCAAACCTCGTGCACGACATTTGGCCTTCTGCAGCCTCTCGCGCACGACATTTGGCCTTCTGCAACCTTCCGTGCCCGACGTTTGGCCTCTGCAACCTTCTGCGCCCGACATTTGACCTCTGCAATCTCGTGCACGACATTTGACCAAACTTCGATGCCGCCGATCTTTTGCAACATCAAAAACGGGGCTTAAGCCAATGACCTCCTCCATAACATCGGCTACGATGTTTTCAACACGCCTGGCTGCGACTAGATCAGTTAACTCTCATCGCCAGTGACTCTTCTTCGATTCAAATCGCTGTTAAATTCTTTCCCAAACCCAACTAAGCTGATTATTTAATTTCAACACATTATTCGCTTGACTTGGATTATTTATTTGGCTCTAATTGTGTGACCCGATATTTTTTTGTTTGTCAATTACTGTTGGATTTAACTGTGAGGCGTATGTCCTAAATTCCTGAATCTCGGATCTGATTTATTGAATTTAAATTAACGCTCTAATCTAAATTGATAAATTCTTATTTATCATACGATTCAGTTTAATTTTAATTTTAAAATATCTTAATTTACGGGATTCAGAAATCTTATTTATCATATAATTTATGTAGAAAATATTTTTCTCTTAATTAAAATAATTTGCTGATCGATTTTGCTGAATATAAATATAAAATATCATTTGCAATTTTTTTTTCCGTTCCTCACTACTATATGTACTCACACATGTTCTCCCCTAATAGAAAAGAAGTGAAAATGCTAAAATGGATAATGACTCGTTGATTCGTAACCCTATAAAAGATTCGAAAGACGTAATTAGACCTAATCT
Organism: Apostasia shenzhenica; assembly: GCA_002786265.1. Taxonomy (NCBI): domain Eukaryota; kingdom Viridiplantae; phylum Streptophyta; class Magnoliopsida; order Asparagales; family Orchidaceae; genus Apostasia; species Apostasia shenzhenica. Next base: position 6,740,208 of record KZ451980.1, read on the forward strand.
CCATTCTTATTCATTCACCTGCCCATAACCCATTTTATAGAAGACTACCATCTTCTCTGGTTCTATTTCTCTTTTCTTCACTGTATCTATCTGAAAATCTTCTTGCCACTTGGGCTTCCCCGTTCCCCTTGCCAGTCTGCCCTATAGCTCTGGATCTTCTGTGCACACATCTCCGTCTTCCTTCTCTACTATATTTTCAAGTGTTGTAACACAAAGATTGTGAACCTATCCTTCTTGGGATGGTTCAATACCCTTCCCCTTCTTTGGATCTTCAATGGTGGGGCTCCTCCCAGGATATAAAAAGAACAATTATGGCTTCAACAAACATCAAGTTGGAAAGGTTGCTGCAATCTTAATCCATCTCTGGGAAAGAGCTTGTAGTGCTCCTGGATGGCGTTTGCTCCGTACAAGAAATATGAGCATGCGTAGGTGACAGCATTACGACGACAGAACACTTTTGATTGTTAAATTATGACCGATCAGCAACCAAATAATCTACGATTGATTTATCAGCCAAGTGTTCCTTTGCTGTTTAAGGGCTTCAACAACCACAATTTTACATGCTCAAGCCCCTCTATGTTGTAGTGGCTTTGGTCTTCTTCTCCAGGATTATATTTTCAATAGTTTTCTTCAATATGTTGCAATAGGAAGACATGAGAACTTTGCTAAGAATGATGATATTTCATTATGGAAACCTTGTCACCTTTGCAATCCTCGACTTTCAAAGGGGTTTGTGATTATTCATCGGGATACATCAATATCCTAGCCATTGTAGACCAACATTCATCTTATACATGGTGACATCAAAGCACTCTGAAGTTTAGCTCATAAAGATATCCTCTCTCATTTGATTAAACTATTTAAAATGGAGGGTGAGTTCATTCTAAGCATTATTTCTTTGATAACAACTATGGAAGATGAAGAGTTCTTACCCATCATATTTTTAAATATCCAACGAAAAAAATTAGAACTCGTTACATAAAATTAATGTCACGACTTTACAACGAGACGAAGAAACTTTGCTACTAGTTTACAACAACTACAACAACAACAAACTCTACTTTTTCCTTCTCCCTTGACTCTAGTTCTTATGGAAGTCAAGTTGCTCTCAGAGTAATGGCCATATTTTTTGTATAGTTTAATGGTTTCTAGCTCATGCCCATCTACTTGTTCAGCTCAATATTCTCGTCTTTCAAAGATGACACTTTGAGGCATTTTTGAAGGTTGTGGACAATTTTCAACACATCAAAGTAAAAAGAAGTCGAACTCATTATATCTGATAATCTTTTTATTATTATAAATAGGTCTGGTTCTGCTAAAACAAGGGACCCTAAAACTCCTGATCACTAGCACTGATTTCAGTGCTCATTACTTGCTCTAACTGTCAATTTTCTTTAATTGTAGGTATAATCAATATTACATGGTGAATTCAAAGCCGCCATCTCAAGAAGTTTTGTTATACCCTTCTTGGATTTCCAAGTAAGTGATCTCCGTCTTATTTTCATTTTTGTATCTTGCTCTGTTCACCATTCACCACCAATCTTGGCAATCTCAGCTGGATCGTTTGTGAACGAAACCAGTGCGAACTGTTTGGCAACTGAATCATTTATTACGTAGATTGAATCACACACATTTTTTTGATGTGCCAATCTTATCTACATATATAGCCCAGCAACATAAAAAAAAAGAAGAAAAGCTTGTATCAGTTCATCACATTTAACAGTTTCAGAACAGAAAGGTACAATATTTACTGGCCATTATGAAAGAATTCATCTAAATTTATAAATCAATAGCCAACATATCTACTAATTGTTCTTCTAATCAGCAGCCCTTGCATCTGAGCCCTTCTCTTCATTGGAGACCACCTCCTTATCAGAATCTTGCAAATCCTTTAAACACATATTTGCTGCATATACAAAACCACAGTTGTGTGTGTGAGAGATATATTATATATTTGATAATCACTAGACCTAAAAACATAAATTTATGGGGTATGATACATGAATAATTTATATATCTACAGCTCTCTTTATACATGAGCTTGTAGTGCTCCTGGATGGCGTTTTTTTTTAATCTTGTGCTAGAAATAACTGCGGAATACTGGTGTTTGGTTCAATATTATTGTCATGTTAAATCATGCTATTTCGAGAAGTTGATGATTTGATTTGATGACAACTGTAAAATAACAAATGGGTAATAGAAAATTAATCCAACATAACTTTCTTTAATTATAATTAGAATGACATTTAGAAATAATGTTGTATTCTTTAGAGTGGGAGGTTAACCATCATCACCATTGGAAGCTTCATTGATCACCACAGCTGCTATTTCTTTATCTTCAACCTCCTCCAACGGCACCACCGTTGTCTTAGCATTGTCAGCATTAGCTCCTTCATTCTCATGAACTTTCACATCGCTGGCCGCCGCCGCTGCCGCCGGGATGTTGACTCCCTCGACGTCGACTTCATCCTTTCTCGAGGAGAAGTACAGGTCGGGCGAGTCCTTCGAGATCACCTTCCCTTGCTCTACCTCCTTGGCTTCATTGGCGACAGCCTTTTCATCCGAGACCATCGTCATGGAGGGCTTCTCTGTCTCCTTTTCTAACTCCTTTGCCTCCGCCGTGTTTGAGATAGAATTTTGGACGTTTTGATCAGCCCCGGCGGCAGTTTTGCCTGATGTCGAACTCTTCTGCACGGTAGACTTCAATCTTAGAAGAGATTTGATGCTCACCGTGTTCTCTGTTGCAACATCTTCCTTTGAACCACCACAACCCATGTCACAGAGAGAGAGAGAGAGAGGTGGGGAATGGGAAGGGGTGAGAGAGGAGTACAATATATATTTGAAGGAAACAGCTCAGGGAGAAAATGACAGAAGAGAAGGGAAGGTTAATATGGCGATTCGTTGTGTTGGAAGCCAACTGCCAACCTGTAGATCATCTCAACCACAAAAAAAAAAAAAAAAAAAAAACAAAAAAAGTTTTTTTTTTTTAAATTTTATTTTTAAGTCCTGGTCTTTTGGCAGATTTATCATCACTACCCACTTTGTTTTACTGCTTTCTATTATTAGTAATTATTGGTGGTGGCTCTATTACCTTCTCGAATTATGTGAAATGTTAAATAAAATGTGTGACAATGTTGAAAACTATGAAAATTCGGACGAAATGCATTTTCAGTGAAAGATAATAGTCGCTGGCTTGATTCAAGCTCGAGAAAACATCGAGAAAACTCGTCGTTGAAAAACCACTGATAGAATCGACGAAGATGTTGATTCGAATTTTTTTATTGAAAATTATTGAGTATGTGAAGTAAAATAATATTTTTTATATTAGAATTTGTGTAGAATGATTAAAAAAATTTATTTATTATTATTATTATTATTATTTTTAAATTAGTATTATTTTGATCCTGATTTAGTCCTCGTGTTAAATAGGTAATAGTTTGGATCATAATGTGAACTATTATATTTGCTAGAAATGACTTAAGTAATATATGCTTTTCTATTTTCAGATCTATGTAAAAAAATGTATTATGCCTCACAGAAAAAATTATAATAACACAATAACAAATTTTGTAAAATTATATATATATATATATGTATATTTATTTATAAAATGAAAATTATTGTTTTTATTTTGGCCAAATTATACTCCAAACTTCATATAATTACAAATATATAATAAAAATAAATTTATTTTTTCTCTTTCTATATAAAATTAAATATTAAAAATTTTACTTTATATTTACATATATATATATATATATATTTAAATAAGTTATTACGTTTTTATTTTTTACTTATAATTATATTTTATTCTACGTTAAAATTTTTTATTTAAGTTTTTAAATTAAAATTATAGAATTTATTAGGTCTCTATCAGTAATGTTTTTCCAAAAGTAGAATGGGCCCACCGTAAATTCGAATACAAATTATTTCCTAATATATCTATACTATTCTAATAATATATTATATTTATTTAATGAGATATTAGGATGCATAACCACGATATTTTAATGATTTTTTTGAGTAAATTAGTGGTACGTTCATCACCACCGCCAACAACAACAACAATAATAATAATAATAATAATAATAATAATAATAATAATAATAATAATAATAATAAGTTCCTATAATTTATTTGTAATTATATTTTAGCTTATTTTTTTGAAATTATTTGCTGACATCTTCAAATTAAGATTATGGACATTTATTTATTAGATCTTTATTCTAAATATTTAAGTAAAAAAATTTAAATAAAAAATTAAAATGTAATTATATCCCTCTTATAAAAAAACTGTAAAAACTTAATAATAATTTACTCAATTTTAATAATTGAAATATTTACATGTTACATAATAATATTAAATATTACACCATTATACAAATATATACATCACTTCATAATTTATAATTTAAATTATAAAAAAGATGATATGCATATAATATTTAAATTTTAATGTTATATAGGTAGTTGTCTCTTTTAACATAATTAATTTAAAATGAAAAATATTTTCAATATTTTTTCTACATAAATTATTTCCTATTAAATATGTACTACCCTAATAATATACTATGTTTATTTTTAATGAAATGTTTATATTATACACATATATATATATATTTTCTTTTTTCACTAATTTTTTTTAAAAAAAAATTGATTAAAATTATTTTAATTTTTTAACGTGTCGATAGTTCTTCGGATGCTTACACGTGAAAGTTCAAAATTCGTACTGCGGCGGCTGCTCGCCGAGCAAGCAGCTCCCCTGCCGCAATCGTGGGTTTCACCATGGAACCAAGCTGTGCGGATTCAAGCCCAGTCCTGTACGTCCGCAAGGCGGATTGGCGCGGCGGCGGTGCCCGAAGCCCTCTCCGGATCTCTTCGTCTACTTCCAAGAAAACCCTTGAGTGGGTACCCCTCGACAAACATCCTCTCTTCAGTAGCAGAAGCGTCAGCAGGAGCACTTTCAATGCTGCCGAATCCACCATCTCCGCCTCCGACAGCGCCGACGCCGCCACGACCCCTTCTGCCGGTGTCCTCCAGAATTTCCTTTCGTGGGACCCCGCGACCTCCCGCCTTTATTTGTGGGACGCAAAATCCCGATGCCTCCACCGGCTCGCTGTGCGCTTCCCCGAGCCCGACGACGTTTCATCCCCCTCGTCTTCCCTTTCGGCCACCGTGGAGGCCGCCTCCGTGTCTGAGGTCTTTTCAAATCATCCTTTTAGGAAATTTTTGCGAGAGTTCAATTTATTTTATTTTATTTTACTTTCAAACACGCATATATCTGTCCTCCAGAATTTCCATTCGTCTTTATTTTGTGTTATTTTTTGTTGGAAACTAAAATTCATATGTTTTTAGACTATTGTACCATAATTACACACATTTTGGGGCAAATTTATTTTGTATGTAACGGAGTGTAGATATGTATGTGACATAGAAGAGAGAAACAAACAAGTGAAAGAAAGTTAAAGGGAAACGGGCTAGAACCTGTTGGAACTGGTAACTGAATCTTGGTTCCGTTCAATTCCCCATTAATTTATTGTAGGGACCGACTCGTTTCGGACTAGTTCCATGTATTAGCCATGCCGGAGTCGACTACCATTCATTTGTATTCATTTTGAGAAAGATCTCCCATAGTTGGAGAGGGTTAATCATTCCTTGCAATTTGTTATTTGATGAAAATTTCCTCTTGATTTATGCTACTTTAAGTTATATGGAAAATAGCCAGCAAACACTCACAAATATTTTGGTGTAAACTTATTTGATCTTGGAAGAACCCCATGGGTTATATGCTTTCAAAGGCTGATTATGTGCCTGTAGATTTGAAAATTTGCTGCAATATACTTCTTTAGATGTGCATTTGTCCTAAGTTGATGCATTTCCTATAGTCAATACACGTTCCCTTCGATTACTTTATGAAAGAACAGAGAAGTATTGATGAAAAAAATGTTATAATTAGCAAAACGTGCTATAACAAGGTGAACCACTTCATCTTTCTATCAATGACATAGTCCTCCATTATAGGAATAGCTTTCAGTGGGCATGTGAGAGAGCAAATTCTTTAAAGTATGGTGATCTTTTGTCTCGGTTTCAATCGCAGCTGTGAAGTGAAAGGCTTCGAAATTGAAGATGAAGACTTAACTTTACTCTTCGACTAGCTGGACATTCAGACTCTAGCGGAGTAGTTGTATTTTGCTGTAATATTTTTGAATAAAGAATTCTTTACTGTCCTTTTAGCTTTGTTGCTCCTTTGTCTTTCATTCCTTCAGTGAAAGTATAGACAATCAGCATATATAAAAATTTTGAAGACGCATACTTATTTAGGAGAACATGTGGTGTTCTCATTGAGGTGTCATGTGCTTTGAGTTGTGTCTAGAGAAGGGCTTTCTCATAACCATTTGTTGAGGTTGAGGTGGCAAAAAGTGGGGGACCTACTCTCACATGCCGTTTTGCTGATTGAGGAAATAGCGGTTGAAAGGCAAAGTCAAGGAGTGCCTGTAGAGAAACCATCCCTTGAGGAAGGAGAGATTTTATCTTTAGGGAATTCTCATACCACTCGCTTTCACTTTTTAAAGGATAAGTTGGCAGATAGGCATAGTGGGGGGAAGTGCCCGTAGTAGAGGAACTGTGCCTAAGGGCTTGGGGCTTCGTCATACATTAGGAAACACTTACACTGTACACTTGCACTTTTTGGGGATAAGTCCGTGGATAAGACAAAATAGGGGGAGCGCTTGTAATAGAGGAATCGTGCTCGAGGGATTAGAGGTTTATATTTTAGAGAACGCTCATACCGTGCATTTGCACAATTTGGGGAATAAGTTGGTGAATAGGTGAAAAGGGGGAGTGCCCGTAACACAATTTGGGGGACATTTATCTATTGAGAAGTTCAAAGAAGAAATTTATGACAAAAAAAGAATATATAAATTTAGTTTTCATTGATTTAAAAAAAATGCCTATGATAAAGTATCAAGGGAAGCTCTTTGGGAAGCCTTAAAAAAGAAAAATATTTGCTTTTCTTAATTTCAAGTTATTAAAGATATGTATAAAGGAATTGTCACTTATGTTTAGACATAAGAGAGTTTCACTTAGGAGTTCCCTATTACAGTTGGATTATACTAAGGTTCAGCTTTAAGTTTACATCTTTTTTTTTGTTGTGGAGGTCTTAATTGGACATATACAAGATGTGCTTTAGTATATGTTTTTTGCAGATACATATGTGCCTTAGTATATGCTTTTTGCAGATAGTATTCTTATTGATACAACTTGAGATTTAACTAAGATGAAACTTGAGTTATAAGGTAATACTTTAGAGTTTAAGGGTTCTTATGTTAGTAGATCGAAAATTAAATATATGAAATGTAAATTTAGTTAAGGTAAAACAACATGTATTGGAGGTGATACTTAGTAATTAGGTTACCAGGAAAAGCGTGCAATTTAAGTATTTTGGATCAATCATAAAAATGATAATGAAACAGATGATGTTATTAATAGGATCTAAGTAGGATAAGTAAAGTGGTGGAATACATTTAGTGTATGATGTGATAGAAAAATTTTACTTAGACTTAAGGGTAAATTTAAAAAAACAAAAAGTTAGATTGACAATGTGATATGGTGCTGATTGTTAGCCTGTAAAGCAGAAACAGAACTATAGAGCTTCTAATATGGAGATTTGCATTATTGGATCTTACCCATGTAAAATGAGAAAGAGAGAGACCAAAAGGATATAATAAGAAATTATAAAAAGTGAGTTTGCTCACTTGGAGCTATATGAGGAGCTTTTATTTGATAGTGTGCAACGGAAACAAATGATTCATGTAGCCGATCCCACTTACTAGGATAAAGGCTTGGTTGTTGTCGTAACATAGTTACACTATTTGTTTTGTGACTATTGTTTCTTTTCTTCTTTTAATAACATCGACGTATATAGTATTTTAGAGGTTGGTGAGTAATGGGAGAAAGAACAAATGAAGAACAGAGGAACTATGAGGCTTTTCTTCTAGGCAAGCAATGCTAGGTTTCAAATAACAAATGAAGAAAAAAAAGGAACCATGTAAATTGAACATCCTTGTGCTGCATTCGTAGGTTCATGAACAGGAATATACTAATCAGCTCTGGAATTATGTCGACCAATTATAACATCAACGAGTATGAATGATTTAACCTTTTTGGACTATGAAGGTTTTGAATCTGGCTTTTGTTCTTCATCTATTAATATGGGCTATATGATACACTGGCATCACACTGTACAAATTATGCTGCATCATCTAAATATCTTCTTTACCTTAAATTAATTACAACTTGTACAATAATGTGGGATACACAATCAAAGCCTTGTTCATTAATGACAAGTTGATGATTTTGTGTTAAGATGTGGATTTTGGCAACATTTATATCCAAAATATACATTTTTTAGTGAGAGTTCTTGGATTCCTTTTTTCATTAAGCACATATAAGGTTTTCTATAGAAGTTAGGCCTGAAGAATAGCGACTATGATACGGTTAATGCATGTTGAGATCTGCAGTTTGGCCAGAGGTTTATGTAAATATGGATGGTCTACTATGAAAATTCTCTGAAGCATCCCATTCCAGTTTCTAATAATGCTTTAATGGTTTCAAGTATTTGCTTCCTCGTGCACTCTATGTAAAGGTAGCACTGCTGGGTACTGGATATAGCCAAATGTTCCTGTTAAATGTAGATATGCAATTTTTTTGGCTTTGTGATTATAAGGTAAATTGTCCTTGATTTTATGGTTGGCTATGCATATACTCAGAACTGGATGATCTTCTGTTGTAAGCTATGTATATCTTGAGGTTTTGGTTTTACAGAAGATTGCCTGTAGTTGATTTTTGATATCTACTGTGATATAATGAAAATAATGTCATTCGTATTTTAATGTGCAGCAAATTCTTCCTGATATTGAGATCCGATGTACAGTCCATCAAATTTCTTTAAATACAAATGGGTCAACATTGCTTCTTTTTGGTCCTGACGAATTATGTGTCATTTATCTGTATGATAGGACCTCTAATCTCGGTGACAAAATTTATTGCAGGTATGGTCAGAGAAATTGTATCATTTGTCAAGCACTGCTCAATTTCGTTCATGATTGCTAGTGACTAAAAGAATATACCAAATTTGTGGATGAATATATATTTGTACTAGATAATGTCATTTGTGTTTCATTTTCTTCTTAGACTACGTATTGGATGGCTATAAATATATGTAGCTTCATTTCTTTAAAGCTTAATAAAATTTACTGAATTTAACATATTAGTCCAAAAAGGTAATGCAGATAATGAACCTGGTGGACAGGGATGTATATAAAAAAGCTAAAATTTTCTTGGGGGAATCTGATACATAACACAAGTAAATCTCATATTTTTGAATTTGTAAATAATCTTTCTATTTAATATTAGATTTGAAAGAAATTTCAGAACAAATCTGTCAATCTTGCTGCTGTTCTATTAGACAATTAGCAATCATGATCATAATACACTTGTAACTCAAAATGCCTCTTTTGATGCTGCTATTGCCATCCTTGTGTGTGTTACTGACTCCAAGACGGTCAGCATAACCTCTGTTGACACTTTTGGCTCCCACTTCTCTCCCCTGTTCGTAATCGTGACTGATCCAAAAATGCCACCTTCAATGCTGCTACTACTGTCTCTGTGAGCATTACTGAATCCAAAATGTTCAACATGACCTTTGTTGACACTTTTAGTTCCCCTTCCCCTCCCTCCCACCACTCCCTCTAAGATACCCACGATGGTGATTGCTAGGACAAGGGCCATTGTTGATGGTATACTTTGGGCCTTAGGTATTTGAGCTGATAATTTGAGTTTGGGATTGGGCAATTACTAGTTTCAAAAGTCGCTATCTAAGCCATTTTCTTTACGACGTGTGGGAAGTTTGAATAGTCATGGAATAAGCTTTTGGATCAAGCACACACCAGAAGTCATCTGACTCATCCATTTTGCATGCAAATGCAGCAAAATAACTGACACTGACTAGAAAATGCCCAAAGAGAATAAAAACAATAAAAATTCAAGTGTGACATCTTAATAGAATTTTTTTTTATGACATTTCATTTTATTTTATATTTCAATTGTGATATATTAACAGAAGTGTTTTTTTGTAACATTTCATTTTATTTTATATTTTTAAGGAGTTTGATACGGCGTTTGAGTGTTTATTAAGTAAATAAGATGTTTACTTATGTTTTATTTGTAATTTTTCTTTTCTTCCATTTTTATGGAAAATTCTTGTGTAAAATGGATGGAAATTTTATCAAAAACCCCAAAAGGTTCGATGCCTTTATTTTTCTAATACAAGGATACCTAATTGGAGAATGTAAAACAGTCTATCCTTTAGCTAGGTCCTGAATATTTGGAATTTCTCCACAATGAGCTGTTCAAATGTGACAATCTGCCTCTCCTTTCTATCCTGCATTTTTTGCATTAAGTTCATTGTTTTAGATTGTCCTTTTTTCATGTAAGCGCATTAATTAATTTCAGTCTTTTCTGCTCATGATACTTTCAAAATTGCTTTGTTGTGAAACAAGACATCAAATTGATCACACACATTATATGGTGTGTGTATCATTTTATTCAATGTAAATGCTATTTGAATGTGTTTTGTACTGCTGTACTTGGTTTGATTTATATGGTAAGGCATCCGGAAAATACAAATTAGCTATTTGTTGTCATGGTGATATCGTGCCTTTTTCGCTGTTGATACTATGTCAGAACTTTTATGTTATGAAATAAGACATCAAATTGATTTCAAGTATCCATGGAATCTGGTCACGTGTATCATGTTATTCAATGAAAATTCTATTTGGATGTTTTGTACTGCTTTTGCTTGGTTTCATGTATTTACTATCGCATTCGTAACATACAAGATTGTATTTGTTGTCATGGTGATGCCACGCAGTGGAGTTTTTTATAGCGTAACTTACTTTTGTTGTATTGTAATGTTATATACAGCTCCCTTGCAATGCTAATACTATGATGGATGTATTTAAGTCCTCAAAAGATAGGGAGTTAGGATGTAAATATGTATGTATCAAAACTTGCTGTTATATTTTGCTTTTATTGGTTCATGTGCTCAAGTTTATACGCTTTGTGTATCTTTTTATTTTCATCTGTCCTTTGGGGCATCTGTCCAAGCTGGTGATTGCTTAGTTTATTACAGGACAGTTTTACTTGGCTCAAGTCTCTTTTCTATCCACAAGAATGGCTTAAGAACATTACAGGCTTCATGGCACCCGTACAGCAGTAACCATTTAGGTGTTTTATCTTCAGACTCAGTTTTCAGGTATTTTTGAACTTCTACATCCTTGTTGGCTACTTTTTCTTGGGCCACTTTGAAAATTTATTGTCTAAATGTAGTTCTGCACCTTACTTTGAGCTTCTTTCATCACTAATGTATAGTAAGCGCTATCTTTTCCATGAAAAGATTTTGCACATGTAATATTGTGGTAATTTTAATTTTTTATATTATTCATATTTTGAGATATAGATGTGGGCATCAACATCAGCATCATCATCAACAATATCAGCAATATCAACAAAACTCTTAATCTAGTTGAGATCAGTTACATTGATTTTTTTTTCATTCATCTCTATATAAAGAAATGCTCTCTGTGTGTGCAAGTGATGCATTGTCGTGTGTGATGATCATTTTCCAAGTTATTTCTGGTTTTTTTCTCTCTACCTTTTTTTGACATTGTGACGTAGATCCCCTCATATTTATATAAAGGGGTGGTGTGGATAACTATGGAGCCTGTTATTTTTTTCATTCATCTCTATTTTGATGATATATTTGTATTCAACTTGTGATGACCCAGAACTAAAGAGGGCGGGGAGTGATTACTAGAGTGATATTCATATGATTGAGCCAGAATCACCCGGACAAGGAGCAACTCCTAGCAGGCTTCTAACTGAAGGGGCAAAGGAATGAATCGTTTCACATGAGAAAGAGATGGAAGTTTCCGAGCTGTATAAGTAAATAGCGTAATTCCAAAATTTATAGGCATCTTTTGCGACAAAATCATGAGGTTGGTGATAAGAAATATCGTAGTTAAATATGTTTGGGCTGGAGTAGTACTGCTTAATTTATTTTATATCGGTGGAAAGGCTCACTTTGTTAATTTGAGCTGATTTGATCTAAACAGAATTATTTATGTTCAATTCAAGGCAAATCAAACTCAAATTAAGCAAGTTAAATTAGAATTGATTCAATCAAACTCTGTTCTGTTGATTTGGGTTCAATTGAGATCAATCGGGTCAAGTTTGAGTTTAATTTGTGTTTAGTTAAGTCAAATCAGGCTTGGTTTTAGTCAAGTCAGGATTTAATGGTGAAGGCGTTGAAGTTGAGAGCCTTGTCTGCAATTTCTCCACAAAATACCTCCCTAAAAGGGGCTCGAGTTGCTGTTTCCTTGGATGGGCACTGTTCTTTCTCCATGGTCGCAACATTCAGTGGCTTATTTTTGCCGGCTATGGTCGACCCCATGTGTGGCTCCCCACGTGCGCACTCGTTCGCGCATAAAGCCACAACTTGCAATTGTTTTTGCCGGTTCCGCGAGTTCACCTTCGCCTCGCTCCACTCTCCGATAAAATGGGAATGTTGATGTTTGGTGTGGATGATTGATGATTTGGTGATTGATTTTGATTGATTCGGCTCTGATTTCGCGCAGTTGGCGTCGGTTCAGCTTTGGGAGCAGCAGTGGACTGCAACCTTGTGAGATTGAGGTCCTTTAGGTGCTTGAGATTCAATTATTTTGTATCTCTTGCTGTTTTTTCCCCTTTGTTCCACTGTTTCCAGTCTCATTTTCTGTTAGTATCAGTACTTGCTGTTGGTTTTATTGCTTGTTCAAAGTGCTAGCTTGCTACATTACCAATTTCTTGCTGTTTGCTTGTTATCCAAGCCAAAATTTACTATTATGTTGAAATTCTACTTTCTATTGTCTCCATTCTCTTGCATTGAATAACTCTAAGATGGCTTCATGTGTGTTGGTTAGTGTGAGTTTGAGGCATGATAGTTAATCTTTTATAGCAGTTTTATAGATTTCTGCCTTTATTAGTATTATTTTCTGAATTTATCTTGAGCATCATATTTTCTTATGGAATTTTCATGAAACCAATGTGAAAATGCATGTCCTCATAATCAAGCTTAACTAGTTTAATCTCTTTCATTGCATATCATATGGCATACTAGAATCCTGATTTTAATTTACTAAAATTTGCGAATTTTTTAGATATTGAAAAATTTTAAATCTGAAATTTAAATCCATAGGTTCTTTTCATCATATAGGACTCTTTGTTTTCTCACTACATTAGCTTGATATCAGAGCAAGTTTTGAGTGTTGCTCCTTTGTAGTGAAATGATGTGAGTGAAAGCTCTTCTTGAAGTAGTAGATTTTTCTTTCTCAACTTATGACCCTACATTGTGATAATCAAGTTGCCATTTATATTACTAGCAATCCATTTTTTCATGATCGGACAAAACATTTTTAAGTTGATTGTCATTTTATTGAGATGTTTTGTCCAAAAGGATATCAGTTCCACGTATCTCATCTGAACAACTAGTTAATGTGTTTATAAAAACATTGGGTCCTTCATGCTTCTTCGAGTTTTGTGACAAGCTGGATATGATATCTCCACTCCAACATAAGGGAGAGTGTTTGAAACTCTCTATTATATATAGATCCCATTATCATTTTATTTATTTCTTTTTAGTTATTTCCTATTGGATTAGGATTAGATATTTTGTACTTGAAGACTATTGTATTTTCTCTCCTATATGTGGGGTTGTTTTCTTGTATCAATAAAAGTTAAGATTCAAACCCTTTCTTAATACACACCTCTACGTTTTCCACTTGATTAGCGCTTCCTCTTGATCTCCCTCTTCTGTTTTCTTCTTAGCACCTCTAGCTACAGCTACAGGATGACTTCCTTCCTTTGTGTTGAGCTCATAGGGTGGTAAAACAAGGGGAATTCCTTCCCTCTATCTAATGTTTTTGGCCATCAAAAGGGGATGGAAATGGCTGAAGCTTAACCCCAAAATGCATTAATTCCACTTCATTTCAGGCCCAGTTACCCCATGCCAAGAGATCAACCCCTCACTAAGGGCATGTTTGGCAAAAGGCGAAATCCCGAAAATACCCTCTTTAGCCACATCTCCATCATACACTATGCTTTAGTCCATGTCTTATGCATCTGTAAAGCCAAGTGGCAGGAGGTTTGACCAGCACAAATCTATTTAAATAAATCTTATTATGACCTAATCAAACTTAATTAGTATTATTAATTCTAATCCATTGTAAGCTTTTAGAAAATTACATCCAAGTCCCTAAATCATTATCATATTTGTTTAAGTCATTTAGGATTTATATGAAATCCTATTTGGACCTTGATGAAATTTTTATTAATCATAAATAAAATTTCTCTTCCTCTTCTTGACTTATCTAGCTTCACTTAGCTCTTCATAACCTCCATCACTTTAGGCTCCAACTTGTATAAAATTTTAGTCGTTACAACAACAAACTATTCAATATTAAGAAATTTTTTGTGAGATAGGAGTACGTCCCTTCTCTCTAATTTTTGTACCCTCCCATGAAGGTATCATAGCTAATGTACCTTGTATTCTTTTATTTTAATCAATGAAAGGCCTAGGCCACCTATTAAAAAAAAGAACATATATTGAGTCCTCTAATGCTCATTTGCCCAAATGTTTAGCTGACTTGATAGCGTTATATAGGGGGCTTATCATAGCATCTAGAACCATTATGCTATGTCACTTCATAATGTTTAATTAAACCTTACACATTCATTTTGAGAAGCTTCTATCTTCAGTATATGTCTAAAGCTTGGATACTTAAACGATGATATCTGACTGCTTATTCTGTAATCAAACTCCTGACTGAGTACACAAATGGTTTCATTATGTCATTGCTTGATAAAGTGCATTTAAATCCCTAAAGAATGTTATAAACAGAAAATGATTAGAAGATACATAATTAAACCTTACACATTCATTTTGAGAAGCTTCTATCTTTAGTATATGTCTATGAAGCTTGGATACTTAAACAATGATATCTGACTGCTTATTCTGTAATCAAATTCCTGACTGAGTACACAAATGGTTTCATTATGTCATTGCTTGATAAAGTGCATTTAAATCCCTAAAGAATGTTATAAACAGAAAATGATTAGAAGATACATAGTTCCACCGATATTTTCATTGTACCAGAGGCTATGTTATACAGTTTTCTTTGATCATTTAACTCCATTGCAGGCTCTTTGACTTGTCTGCTGATTTAGAGCAAGCAGAGCAGGAGTTTTATCTTCAACCAGAACCAATAGGAAGTCAATTAGCTGTTTCAGTATTCCCCCTTGCATTTTGGTTTGGAGGTCAACAACTGTGGGAGAGATTTTCAGTGAGTATGCATAATACATAAATATATACATATATATATATATATATATATATATATGTATCTTGATATTTGCCTGCATTAATTATCTTCATTTTATTTGATTTGTTGAATGGCTGCACCATCATTGTTTATTTAGTTGCATATTACTACTGATGCCATCCCTTTTTACTGCATTCCTGTAGATAAATTATTTACATTTTGCCTATTCATTTTTTGATTTTTTGACAAAATTTCTTATTGTGTACTTGTTGAGTATCTCAGGTATGAAACTAAGACGAAACTCAAGT
This sequence comes from Apostasia shenzhenica, assembly GCA_002786265.1. Classification (NCBI taxonomy): domain Eukaryota; kingdom Viridiplantae; phylum Streptophyta; class Magnoliopsida; order Asparagales; family Orchidaceae; genus Apostasia; species Apostasia shenzhenica. The sequence goes on from KZ451980.1 coordinate 6,755,932, forward strand.
TATTGAGGAATTCCTTATAGTTTAAAGATTTTTATTCTAGTAGATCTAAAATCGAATATATGATGTATGAATTTAGTCAAGATAGAAGAACTTGTATTAAGAAGGTGATATTGTGGTCAAGTTATCAAGAAGAATAATCAATTTAGATACCTTAGATTAATCATACAAAATCATAGTGAAATAAATAGTGATGTTAGTAAAATCCAAACGGGATGAATAAATTAGAGGAATGCATTCAATATATTATGTGATATAAAAATTTCACTTAAAGATAAAGACCAACAATGTTACATAGTGTTGAATGCTAGCATATAAAGCAAAAACATATAAGCTAAGTATCTTAGAGATGATGATGCTAAGGTGGATGAATGAGTACATACAAAATGACATAACGAGAAATTAATATATTTGTGCAAACATTGGGTAGCCTCAATTAAGGATAAGTTCAAAGAGAGTTTTCTTAGATGGTTTGGATACGTAAATTATAGGTTAATAGAAGTTCCAGTAAGGAGAGTTAATTTATTGTATCTTGTGTTCATTTGAAAAGAGGAAGAGGAAGACAAAAAAATATGGCAAGAAACTATAAATAAAGATCTTACATACTTAGAGCTAAATGAAATTATTTGATAAAAGTGCAACGAAAATAACTAATTCACTTAGCTAATTCCACTTAGTGGGATAAAGGCTTGTTGGTTATTGCTATTGCTGCTATTGTGTTTATTGAGTATCCCAAATGCAGAAATGTTTAGTTTTTGGAATTTAGGTATAAGAAAATTGATAACTCCTTTCAGATTGGTTGATTGTGCTACAAACCTTTTTTCGTGCTTTTCAATGTGAGGGCTTTATAATTTTCTTTTTTTTCAATTCTATTATTTTATCAGTATAAATTGTATGGATTTTATACAAATTGAATCGAGTAGGGTTCTCCTATATTTGGCCTCTTCATTATCTGTGACCTTTTCTTTTTCTTGGTCTCACTTCCTTTCTGTGAGTCATTACATTAACTTTGCATTCATTTGCAATTCATTATTAATTATTCTTATCTATTGTTGTCATAATCAGCACCCTTAATCTGCTTATAGTTTTTCTTATTGCAAAATTCGGGAATTTGAATCATCTAGAGAATCTGATGGCTTGCCCCTTCCTCTACTAGAAGACATGCTTGACGAGAGAACTTCAACTTGACTGTGTTCCTGCCTAAACTAGCTTATCTTCAACTCCAAATTTCTTAACAAGGGTAGCCATTATGATTGTTGATGGATGAAATCACCCTGAAGGGAGAGTCTGATGGACGATGGAAAGGGCAGTAGTTCGACACAATTCTCCCTTGACCAAGGCATTAAGAACGAATGCCGCAGTCAAGTACTTCTATAATATATGAAAGAGTCTTCACATTTTTGTGTCAAGCCGCATTTAGAATTGTCCAGTAGTTTGAATAATGGGAGGCATTTGTCGCCCGACTTTGATATGAATCTTCCCAAGCTTGCTATTCGACTTGCCAGCTTCTAAATGTCAAAGACGACAGTCAAGAAAGGCAATCATTATCTTGTCGGGGTTAGCTTCAATTCCCCTCCCTACAAATGCGCTACCTGCTGATCTCAAGAGGAGGTAGTAGAATTATCAATGCGGGCCTTACCATCGGAGAGGGAAGCGTATTGCGAGTGTTCACAATCTTTTTTGATCCTACGTGAGGGCATCGAAAAATTTTGACGGGTAAAATCACCTTAATGGGAGAGTCCGAAGAACGATGGGATTGTCGTGTGCTCCTGCAAAAAGCGTTAGTAGGAAGAAAAAGAGAAAAAAGAAAAGAGAGACGAGGATTTAAGGTGATTCGGAGAGATCCTCCTACGCCCACTGATCGACCTAATCAAAGAATTCCACTAGAACCAGAAAGTAGTTTATCGGAGACGAGTTACAAATTCTCTCTCTTATTCTGGTGCATTGGAGGAAGGGGAGAAAGGAGAAGGAAGGACAAGAATGAACTTGCAAGAAATTCCCTTTTATTTGTGGAACGTCTTAGCCTGATTTTTTGTGTCCCCATTCTGCATGGTAGAAAGGTGATATTTATAGACCACCAAAGTCCTAGCTGCCGGAAATCAAAGAAATGTCTTCCTGTAACCACCAGGATAGTGGATGTAATAGCACCTATAGTGGAGATAGTGCTCTGACAAATGGAGGGTTGGAGAGATCATAGAATCAGGTCATGTGTTTGTCTTCGACCTAGTCTACTAAGCGTAATGATGTTAAATAGTTCCGGGATGTGGGAGCATATATAGCCATCAAAGATATCAGGTGTTTGGCGGGAGAGAGTGGAGTTCATGCTGTTGTGGAGTAAGGAAATGCATAGGAGCTTATTTGTCCTTTTGTTACCCATGTTAGGAGGGTCTCTACTACTCCTGCGAGGGGAGGGGGACTTCGTACTTGTAGGGCACGAGTAAAGGGTGTCAACCGCGAAGTATTGAAGAGGTCCTTGATGAGTATGACTTCAATTTTTAAGTCGTTCTGCTTGCACAGCTAACCTATTGACCATGGGGAAGACCTGCAAGGACGGTCAAGACCTGTTGACAATAATCTTCTATTTCATTTTCTTTTGTTTCACTAGAAGTATATCTACTACTTCTCTAAATACTTTGATGGGCACAAGCTATTGCAAAAGTATTTTTGTTACAAAAGTTAATTTTCTCTGCTTGTGGCACTTATGGCTTTTTCTTGATTAATAACATTTGTGGTCTCTTCCAATTGTGATCTTCATAAAGCAACACTGGTCTTGTTGTGCAGGTTTTCATTTTATACAGCAATGGCGCACTTTATATTCTTTGCCCTGTTGTTCCATTTGGAAGGTATTAATTTTAAATAGTTATTAATCATTTTTCCTATTTCCTTTTATATATGTGTGAAGTTTTCATTTTCTTGCCTTATCATTTTAAAGTTCGCTTGCATCAGAGCTTTCCTTTCTTGACTTTCTTCATGGATGAGAGAAAATGAGCTGAAATAATGGGACAAGTTCATTCATTGATCCAAGTTCCATATAATTATGTTTACTACAAGATGTTTTATACCGGTTTTGTGGACTTTTGTTTTCCTTTTTAGCCTCTGCAATTGGACACATATCAAGGAAATCTATGAAGATGCACATGTTTATGGATTGAAATCATCAAATTCAAGAGTTTCAAAAAACATGGCTTTGGCAGTTACGTGGTTAGAAGCAACATTTCCACAATTAATTGACCGACTGGTGGATGATGACAGCGTACTTGTTTCAAGAGCTCATCCTTTTGCCCCACTTGGCGCATCTTTAGCATTACAGGCATGTTAACTATATATGTTTACAAATTTTGTAATTTGCTTCACTTCCACATAGTTTTATCGATCAAATAAACATAACAAAGTTTGCGCTGCTTGCCATAATGGCCGAAATATCAAGATTTTCCTCTCTAAATATTTGAATTAACCGATTATGTCTATGCCAATTTTAACTTTCTAGCTTATAGTACAACTCTGTTCCTCCAAATTTAAAGATAAAATATGGCAATTTATTAACCGTAGTTTCTTATGGGATTATTTGCTCAATGTTGGCAAGGGAAATGAAGGCACTTACGAAAAGATATTAGAAAGACTTGCAACTAGTTCTACATTCCTAGGTCCACCTTCTGCCAAGATATTAGAAAGGCTTGTAACTATCTTGACCTAAATTCTTGTGTTACAAAATATTTACAATTTTTTTACTTGACCAGTGCTCTTATTTTGCTAGCTCATTTTGGCATAGCTGCTTGGACCACCTCATCCCATTCTATAAATGGCCTTTACTTGGATTCAAACCACAGAAAAATTAGCTTGAGGATCTAAAACTATATTAAATCCATATTAAATATCATTTGGCTGCTTCCCAATAACACAGATTATACAATTGGAAGATGTTCTACTGATTATATTTTGAATTCTACAAATTATTCCTTTTCGATTTATGACATTAATTCATCCACTTTGTTAACAACATATTAGTTTGCACATGTTAGATGTGACAGAAGTACATTCTGTATAATTTTCAGAGTTAAAATGCTCTAATCTTATTAAATGTCATTCGTGCAATTGCTTTATCTTGAAGCAATTTTTGCGTATGCATTTTCATTGCCAAGTCATTATTTATTTGTACAGGGACCTCTAGTTTATATTTCCCAGGGAGAGAAAATAAGCAAGCACAAAGCCTCAATTTCTGAATTTGAGGGCAGGCCAGTAAGTTTTCTGTACAATTCTATCGGAAAAGATTCAGTTTTTGTGATTGCATGGAGCAGTGGGTTTCTCCAGATTGATGCCCTAGCTGAGGAGGTCCTACCACTTTGGAACGATGGTAGCTCACCTCATGTTCATTTTGACATTTCTGGTAATATTGAAGGCGTCGCTATGATTTGCCAATCAAATTTGGAATTAGTATCTTTAAAACACAAACGACTTGATGCTAAATTAAATAATGAGGATATTGCTGATGTTGATGGGTGTAGCAATCTTCCTCGATTATTAAGGCTATCTACTGTTGACTTATCATTGCCTAAAGATGCAATAAAAGATCTGCTTTTCCTATTTTCTGATCCCCTTTTATCAGAAAGAATGTATTGTTTACATAATTGTGGTTTGGACATGATTATTCTACATTTTCTTCCTTTCTCAAATTTAATTCCTGGAAAGGAGGAAATTGTGCCAACACCACCATCTGTGCACCCCATTTTGACCACATCGCATGCTGAAACCTACTCTCCATCAGTTCTGTGCGGCTTCCTAGTTATGGCAGATTCATATGGTCATTCACAATTTGTCGGAGTAACACCAGCCTACGAATGCCTTGTACTGGATGTGAAGGGCTGGAATGAAATGCTTCCTTTTCACCCTGAGTTGGATATGAAGTCTGCTGATTCTACAGAGACCTTTATCCCTGAGATCATAAGTAAAGAACTCCTCAATGGCCCAAAGGCCATCCTCGTTTCTCAATCAACTAGCCTACGGACCTTGATTCCCGGTTCCATTGAAGGCCGTTCAACTCTACATCACTATATTAAGCTTTTCCATGAGAATTACATCGAATATGCACATAAGGTACCGAAAAATATCCCTTTCATTCCAATTGCAATTATTATTTTTGTTACTGTATTTAGTAGCATAGCACCTTCTTTTAGAGTTCTTTTCCACGTTATAGAAGCTGGTATCTTTTTACTACTTCCAAAAGCTTATGATGTTGATAGTTCATATTTTATGTACACAAATCTAGCATTTGTGGGAATTAGTGTTGTCGCAATAAACATGAAAAGATGTGGAAGTGAGAGTAGTAATTTTCTTCTATACTAGTCTGATGGTAATGGACTTTTGATTGGTATTACATTTCAGTAGTTACTTGACAATCTTTATTGGTTATCTAGAAACCTAAAAGCATAGCGAGTAGAATTTTGTGTGGCCATTTTCTTAATTTATTCTTCAGCTTCAGGTATTTGTATCAAGTGAATCTTGAAAGGTCTAATTACGTCAGGGCTGAGGCTTAACCAATCCCGTAACCTGATAGGTCCTATAAGTTTTGGCACATTGCTTTATTGGGCTCCATAGATTCTTTACATCTACCTCTCCCTATGGTGTCAGGTTTACATCGAGCTAGAACAGCACAGTGACTATTTGAAGACAATAATAAAGAGCCAAGCAAAACGGTTGAAAGGCGTAGAACAGTCGCTTTTGAAGGTTGAGAACCAGGATAATGGAATGAAAGATCGGTTCAATCGTGCTTTTAAGGTGTATGAGCTATTGGGGCACCGACTTGACAATTTCATGTTATTACCTGCAGCAAGCAAGAAACCACTGACCAAAGCTGAATCAGAATTTAATGCCGAGCTAGGTTCGAGTAATTAACTTCTAAAGCACTTCTAACTTATAGCTGTTGCTCTATAAACTGCCAATTTTATCACTTCCTTATCTGTTGCAGATAGAATTGCAAACCTCGAGTTAAATGGATTGCAGTCTTCTATCGAAGCGCTGAATGCTAGGCTCAAAAGATATCTTCAGTCATCACAAGACAGTTCCTCGAGTATGGAGAGGCAAACTCTTCAAAGAAGAAACCCCCACGTTTCAAGTGCTGAGGTATCTCACTTGAAGTCATCCTTGAATTTGCTTTCATCCATAAACAGCGAGAACACCGATAAGATAAAATTAATTGATGGTAAACTTAACAGCCAGGAGAAATAAATAGTGATTTTTGCATGCATCAGTTCCATTGAACACTGTGGTGCTGTTACCGTTGAATGCTTTAAGCCAGAATCAAGATATTTTTCATTTAGCATGACTGTAAACTGATGTATTTCTCTTGACTCCTGACTACAATGCTGACGGAAGTGTAATCTAAGCCAGATCTGGGAGAGCCATTGTATTTGTTGAGATGAGAGGTGGGGCATTACCATATATGGGTCTTTGTCAAGCCGGAAATTTTTAAAATTTCATGTTTTATGATATAATTAACAGTTGTACAAGATTTAAACAAATTTTAGAACATCGTGATTTAATGTTAACCAGATAATTACCAGAAATGCAAAATGTGCTGGATGCAAAACAGTTGTGATCGATAAAATTTATGTTTACGTCATACAGTAAGTCTTGTATAGTTCATAACTCAATTCATGCATGCGGATACACGAGTTTGTTTTTGAAAGGAAAATGGTTAGGAAGGGAGGCAACCTTCTTTTGCTGTTCATCTATACATGGATTGTTTTAATGCTTTCAATTGAGCAAAACATGCCTCAGTTTAGCATGATGATTTTTTTTTAATTTAGGCCTGTTTTATTAAGTAATTAATTAATTGGTATTGTTAAGAAAAAAATTAACAAAAGGAGCATGTTTCTGATGGCATTAAGGGGTTGTCGTGAAGCAGGGTGACTTTTGACGACTTCTCCTTGATGCCGTGAAGCAGGGCGACTTCTGGCGAAGGGCGACTTCTGGCAAGTAGAAGTCGCCCCGACGGGCGGGTGACTTATGAGTTCATATTTTTTTAAAAAAATTAAATATTATTTCAAAAAGGTTGAAAATCTTGAAATGCGATATTATTATACAAAAAATGTAAATACGTATTTTTTATTTTTGTTCATATTGTGTCATGTTGATTTTTTATATTGGTCATGACATCTTTAAGTTGTTTTTCTGCATTTATTACATCCACCCGCTCCTTTGAGCTTGAGCATCGACGTTTATATTTGAATATACTTTAAAAACACAACAGAACACAATGAAAAATATAAATTATAAATGAAATACAAGAAATACATATAATGATGCATCACAACAAATTTTTTTGAATGAATATTATATTCAATATAGTTAAAGATATTTCAATAGTATATATGTGTATATCATCTCTGCCTCCTCCTATATGGTATGGCGTCCCTCCCAGGCGTGTACGGATCTAGTGCCCGATGTCGTGGCTAGTGGAGTGCATGCGCATAGGCCCCACCACCATCATCATCATCATCAACAGAATTCTCATGTGTTTGATCTTGGTCGATCGGCGAAGCTGAAGGACTAACATCAAACTGTGCTGATGAAGACTATAATGATAATAAACTGTGTATGAAATATAGGATTCGTAAGCTCACTCGGAGCATGAGTACGCTTAGCCACTTAAGGGAAGTAAAGTTGCAAGAGAAATTGATCACATAATAATAATAGTTGATCCTGAGAATCCTCCCATGTGCTAGGGCTACTGTCCTTCGTACATCTCTCAGCATCGAACAGTGAATACGCAGCGCTTGTGATCTCAACACAAAAATTGTAAGAATAGCTACTGTAATAAAATTAAAATATATGATAAAAAGTACAGTGCTCACAAATTCTCTGATTACTAGCGCTGAAGGAAAATATGAAGTAAGCGGCTCCACTTTAGCGAATACAAGTGAAAGACGTACCCAAAAATTGTACCAATCCATGTACACTGTCAATGCATTAGCATCGCCCTCACTAACTATCTAAGGCTATTGAACAAAGTCCAAAAGTCCTCTCCATAAACGCCTATACAAGGAGTACTCAGCAAACTAATCTGTCGATGCTTGTCCTCGAGCATCAATCCTCCTGAAGTTCGGATCAGCCACCTCCATAATTACATTAATAATGTGTAATTTTTAAGGGACATTTGTATGCATAATATTTCATATCACCATATTTACATATCAAATATTTTTTTTGAAAATTCACGCCACCCCAAAAAATTATACTCCATACACTTTTCTTATACCCCACACTTTTTCTAAAACTGTAGTGTAATTTTTTGAAAATGGGTGTGATACACGTTATTATGGTAATATGGAGTGTTATATATGTAATTATCCGAATTTTTAAATATATACGTAAAAATAACTTTTACTAGGCTATAACATAAAAAAGCACATTTGATTACATTACATTTTCAAGATTTCGAGAACATGTGGATCGGTTATGTTCAACTACATGACATACGCTGCAAATTTTGCTCAAATCACTCCTTCGCTCATCTATTGTATTTCTTATACGATGTGTACGTGGCGGCTAGGCCTTCGTACACGCAACAATGGTTTAAGTTTGACAATGCCACGAGTTTCATCAAATGTGACCTAATATCGCATATCAGGAATGACAAGAAATTCGCCAAAGTATGTATTATTATAACTTTGTATATTATAGTAGTGTGACACCACTGGATTATAGTCCACGCTTACCGATTCAAGAGCATGAATAATATGAGGGCATGACAGATGATAAATAAGAGTACGTAAGCATGTATAGTAATGACTATCATCAAAAGAGTAGGTCATTAAAATTTATCCTAATAGAAAATGCACATAGTTCAGCTTTTTTTACATGCTTTCGTAACATTATTCGCATCCTAGGTATGTAGGGTGAAACAGATTCAGACTCCCAACAACAACGTTCTTCTGCCTCTTCAAAAACAGACCCACTATGTGATAATATATTGCACAAACAAGTGCTTGAATGGGCAGTCCACATGATGTTTTAGAACACTATTGAAGTATTCAGATGCGTTTGTAGTCATAGTACCGTATCTGAAATCTCTATCATGAATAAGTATTCATTTTTTAAATCCTCTATCTTCCAACTACTTATGAGCATTTGGATGTACAACAGCAATATCTTGCATATGCTAGACAAAATTATCTCAAACATTAGTGTTGTTCGTGCTGTACATCTTATTACACATAAACTAAATTGTCTGAATACCTAGAATCCATAAAGTCTTCTTAAAATTTTTTCTTAGGTGATGGAGATAATGTCGATGAGCAGTATGAGGTAAGACAGATGCTACGTCTCATAGTAAACTAAAATGTTTATCACTAATAATACACAGATCTCTTTGTATACGTATTGGCTCAATTAAGTCGTGCATTCTAGTTAGAAATCACTCCTAGGAGTCATTACTTTCAGACTGAACTGCAGTAAATATTAATAAAAAATTCTATTATTAGCATTTATGTCTACAACAATTAATAAAGTATCACAATATTTGCATTGCAGAAACGTCCCATTTATACTCTACACTGGTCTATAGAAATTCTATCATTCAATAGATGGATCGAAATTCCAGAACAAACGTTCGAATTTATTTACTTGAGATTTCTGTATGTCATAAACAGTTTCAGATATAACTACTATTAGGCACTCACAATATTGGCATAAATTTTTATATGATTCTTCCCAACCACCAAATATAGCTTTGATAGCCTTTCTTCAAGCATCCTATGCTTTCATGTAACTGATTTTAATATTATACTTTGTATTTATCCGTGACATGATATCACTTCCTCCGGCTGCTGGACCCCCTGCGCCAGCATTTCCGGTCGCAGTACCCTCCATCCAATCTTCCGGTTCTTCCAGACCACCCAGACGTCCTTTCCGCCTCCAGGAGGCTCGCCAGAACCTGCTCCCACTTTGTCCACTCCCACAACCCGCCTTTCTTCCACTTGCTTTTCCTCCATTTCTCGCCGGAAGAGACCCCCTCTTTCCTGGCGTTCAGGCCCCTCACCATGGGCTTGACCCCTTCTTTGGGCCGATGGACGGAAACGCTCCTTTCTTCGATGCCATCCGCTTGGCCCCGATACCAGAAGACTTCCGACCGCCCAGACTGGAGGTCTACAAAGGCGTAACAGATCCCCGTAAGCATGTGCAGGGGTTTGAGGCCACTGTCCGGTACCGCCAGCCGGACGAGGCCACGAGGTGCCACCTCCTGGCCAATACTCTAAAGGGAGCGGCGTTCAGCTGGTTCATCAAGTTGCCCCGGGGTCACATCTCTTCTTATGAACATTTGAAGTGGGAGTTGATCGCCCGTTTCATAGGACGAACCCGTATGGTCGTCTTTGATATGGTGCTTGCCAACATCAAGCAAGGCGAGAGAGAGAGAGCCTCCAGGATTACACCAATCGCTTCTTCGTCGCTGCAGCAGAAGCTGAAGATGTAGAACCTGCAGTGGCCATGCACAACTTTCGGAGAGGACTCAAGGTAGGGGACCTATCCAAATCCCTATAGTTGGACAAACCTCGAAGTTATCCAGAGCTGGTGGCTAGGGCCAGTCAATTCATGCTTCTGGAGGATGCTGAATCCTCCCCCACAGGAGCCCCCGGGGTCAAACAAGAGAGGAGCAAAAGGAAACATCGGGGTCCTGAACCCTCGGCCACGAGGATGCGAGTGGCCAGGCCTCATGATCGAGAAGAGGGAAGGCCTCGACACGCCCAGCCTCCGAAGCTTTTTCTCTCTAGGCCACTCCCCGAGGTCTATGCGGCGGCCGTCAAGCAGGGCTG
>KZ451981.1:81917-97498 GCA_002786265.1 Apostasia shenzhenica
TGTATTCCGGCTAGGTGCTTGCTGTGTGACGGTCGGTGGCGCGCTCGTCACTGGTAAATCAGTGTAAACCCCGTAAAACCCGTAAACCCGTAAACCCCGTAAACTGCGTAAACCTCGTAAACCCTGTAACCCGCGTAAACCTCGTAACTTGTGTAAACCTCATAACCCACGTAAACCTCGTAACCCGCGTAAATTCCGTATCCCGCGTAATCCCCGTAAACTCGCATAATCCCCGTAAACCCCGTGAACCACTAAACCACGTAAACCACGTAAACCACGTAAACAACGTAAATCCACGTAAACCACGTAAACCACGTAAATCCACGTAAACCACGTAAACCACGTAAATCCACGTAACTCCGTAAAATCCCGTGAACCACGTGAACTCGCGTAAACCTCGTAAACCAGTGTAAATCCCGTAAATCCCGAAAACCTGGTAAACCACGAAAACCCCAAAAACCCGGTAAACCACGAAAACCCCGAAAACCTGAAAACGCTGTAAACCCCGCAAACCCCGTAAACCGCGTAAAAATCACAAAACATCGTAAAAACTCGGAAAAACTTGTAAATCCTGAAAAACCATGTAAAATTTGTAAAGATCGTAAAACGTAAACCCCGTAAAACCACGTAAACCCTATAAAACCACGTAAATCACGTAAACCATGTAAAACCCTTGAATCCCATAAAACCCCGCGAACCCCGCGAACCCCGCAAACCCCATAAACCCCGCAAACCCTGCAAATCCCGTAAACCCCGCAAACCCCGTAACCCCGCAAACCGCGAAAAACCCTGAAAACCCCGAAAATCTCGTAAACCCCGTAAAACCACGTAAAACCACGTAAAACCGACGTAAAACACCGTGAACTTCGTAAAACCCCGTGAACCCCGTAAACCGTAAACCTCAAACTCTGTAAACTTCGGGGTTTACGGGGGTCCAGGGTTCTGGGTTTCCGGGGTTTCCCCGAAACTCGTAAACCCTGAACCCCGAAAAACCCGAAAACTCCGAAAACCGCGTAAACCACATAAACCCCGAAAATCCACATAAACCCTGAATACCCGCGTAAACCCCGAAAACTCGCGTAAACCCCGAAAACTCGCGTAAACCCCGAAAACCCTGTAACCCGCGTAAACATCGTAACTTGCGTAAACCTCGTAAACCACGTAAACCACATAAACCTCGTAACCCGCGTAAATTCCGTATCCCGCATAATCCCCGTAAACCCCGTGAATGGTGTAAACCCCGTAAACCACGTAAACCACGTAAACCACGTAACTCCGTAAAATCCCGTGAACCCCGTGAACTCGCGTAAACCCCGTAAACCAGTGTAAACCCCGTAAAACTCGAAAATCCGGTAAACCACTAAAACCCCGAAAACCTGAAAACGCTGTAAACCCCGCAAACCCCGTAAACCCCGTCAAATTCGTAAAACATCGTAAAAACCCGAAAAACCCCATAAACCCCGAAAAATCTCGTAAAATTCATAAAGATCGTAAAACGTAAACCCCGTAAAACCACGTAAATCCTATAAAACCACGTAAATCACGTAAACCACGTAAAACCCTTGAACCCCATAAAACCTTGTGAACCCCGTAAACCGTAAACTTCGAACCCCGTAAACCCCAGAGTTTACGGATGTCAGGGGGTCCGGGGTTCTGGGTTTCTGGGGTTTTCCCATAAAATCCGTAAACCCGTAAACCCGTAAACTCATAAACCCCGTAAACTGCGTAAACCCCGTAAACCCTGTAAACCACGTAACTCGCGTAAACCCCGTAACCCGCGTAAACCCCGTAACCCGCGTAAACCCCGTAACCCGCATAAACCCCGTAACCCGCGAAAACCCTGTAAACCCGCGTAAACCTCGTAACCCGCGAAAACCTCGTAAACCCACGTAAACCCTGTAAATCCCGTAAACCCGCGTAATCCCCGAAAATCACGTAAATCCACATAAATCACGTAAACCCACGCAAATCACGTAAACCACGTAAACCACGTAAACCACGTAAACCACGTAATCCACGTAAACCCCATAAAATCTCGTGAACCCCGTAAACCCGCGTAAACCCAGTAAACCCGCATAAACCGCGTAAACCAGCGTAAACCCCGAAAATTCTGAAAACCCCGAAAACCTGAAAACCCCGTAAACCCCGTAAAATTCGTAAAACATCGTAAAAACCCGAAAAACCCCTTAAACCCCGTAAACCCCGTAAACCCCATAAACCCCGTAAATAGCGTAAGCGTAAACCGCGTAAACCTCGTAAACCGCTTAAACCCCGAAAACCCGGTAAACCCCGAAAAACCCCGAAAACCTGGTAAACCCCGAATAACCCCGCAAACCCTGCAATCTCTGCAAACCCTGCAAACCGCGTAAACCCCATAAAACCCATAAACCCCGCAAACCCTGCAAACCCCGTAAACCCCGCAAACCGTAAACCCGGCAAACCGCGAAAAACCCTGAAAACCCCGAAAATCTCGTAAACCCCGTAAAACCATGTAAAACGACGTAAAACCACATAAAACCCACGTAAAACACCGTGAACTTCGTAAAACCCCGTGAACCCAGTAAACCGTAAATCTCAAACTCTGTAAACTTCGGGGTTTACGGGGGTCCAGGGTTCTGGGTTTCCGGGGTTTCCCCGAAACCCGTAAACCCCGAACCCCGAAAAACCCGAAAACTCCGAAAACCGCGTAAACCACATAAACCCTGAAAACCCACATAAACCCTGAATACCCGCGTAAACCCCAAAAACTCGCGTAAACCCTGAAAACTCGCGTAAACCCCGAAAACTCTCGTAAACCCCGAAAACCCTCGTAAACCTCGAAAAACCGCGTAAACCCTGAAAATCAGTGTAAACCCCGTAAAACCCGTAAACCCGTAAACCCCGTAAACTGCGTAAACCTCGTAAACCCTGTAACCCGCGTAAACCTCGTAACTTTCGTAAACCTCGTAACCCACATAAACCTCGTAACCCGCGTAAATTTCGTATCCCGCTTAATCCCCGTAAACCTGCGTAATCCCCGTAAACCCCGTGAACCACGTAAACCACGTAAACCACGTAAACCACGTAAATCCACGTAACAACGGAAAATCCCGTGAACCCCGTGAACTCGCGTAAACCCCGTAATCTAGTGTAAACCCCGTAAACCCCGAAAACCCGGTAAACCACGAAAACCCCGAAAACCTGAAAACACTGTAAACCCCGCAAACCCCGTAAACCCCTTAAAAATCATAAAACATCGTAAAAACTCGGAAAAACTTGTAAATCCTGAAAAACCCTGTAAAATTTGTAAAGATCGTAAAACGTAAACCCCGTAAAATCACGTAAACCCTATAAAACCACGTAAATCACGTAAATCACGTAAAACCCTTGAACCCCATAAAAACCCGTGAACCCCGTAAACTGTAAACTTCGAACCCCGTAAACCCCGAAGTTTACGGAGGTCAGGGGGTCCGGGGTTCTGGGTTTCTGGGGTTTTCCCATAAAATCCGTAAATCCGTAAACCCGTAAACTCATAAACCCCGTAAACTGCGTAAACCCCGTAAACCCTATAACTGTGTAAACCCCGTAAACCCCGTAACTCGCGTAAACCCTGTAACCCGCGTAAACCCCGTAACCCGCATAAACCCCGTAACCCGTGAAAACCCTGTAAATCCGCGTAAACCCCGTAACCCGCAAAAACCCCGTAAACCCGCATAAACCTCATAAATCACGTAAACCCGTGTAATCCCACGAAAATTACGTAAACCCACATAAATCACGTAAACCCACGCAAATCACGTAAACCACGTGAACCACGTAAACCACGTAAACCACGTAAACCACATAAATCACGTAAATCCACGTAAACCCCATAAAATCTCGTGAACTCCGTAAACCCGCGTAAACCCAGTAAACCCGCATAAACTGCGTAAACCAGCGTAAACCCCGAAAATCCTGAAAACCCCGAAAACCCCGAAAACCTGAAAACCCCGAAAACCTGAAAACCCCGTAAACCCCGTAAAATTCGTAAAACATCGTAAAAACTAGAAAAACCCCATAAACCCCGAAAAATCTCGTAAAATTCGTAAAGATCGTAAAACGTAAACCCCGTAAAACCACGTAAACCCTGTAAAACCACGTAAACCCACGTAAACCACGTAAATCACGTAAACCACGTAAACCACGTAAAACCCGTGAACCCCGTAAAACCCCGTGAACCCCGTAAATTGTAAACCTCGAACCCCGTAAACCTCGGAGTTTACGGAGGTCTGGGGTCCGGGGTTCTGGGTTTCTGAGGTTTTCTCGTAAATCATGAACCTCGTAAACCCCGAACCCCGAAAACCCCGAAAATCTCGAACCTTAAACACCGTGAACCCCGTAAAATTCGTAAACACCGTAAACTCGTGTAAGCCCCGTAAACCCGCGTAAACCCGCGTAAACCCGCGTAAACCCGTATACCTCGAAAACACGGTAAACCCCGAAAACCCCGAATAACCCCGTAAACCCCGTAAAACCCCGTAAACCCCAAAAACCCCGTAAACCCCTTAAAAATCATAAAACATCGTAAAAACTTGGAAAAACTTGTAAATCCTGAAAAACCCTGTAAAATTTGTAAAGATCGTAAAACGTAAACCCCGTAAAATCACGTAAACCCTATAAAACCACGTAAATCACGTAAATCACGTAAAACCCTTGAACCCCATAAAACCCCGTGAACCGCGTAAACCGTAAACTTCGAACCCCGTAAACCCCGGAGTTTACGGAGGTCAGGGGGTCCGGGGTTCTGGGTTTCTAGGTTTCTGGGGTTTTCCATAAAATCCGTAAACCCGTAAACCCGTAAACTCATAAACCCCGTAAACTGCGTAAACCCCGTAAATCCTATAACTGTGTAAACCCGTAAACCCCGTAACTCGCGTAAACCCTGTAACACGCGTAAACCCCGTAACCCGCATAAACCCCGTAACCCGCGAAAACTCTGTAAATCCGCGTAAACCCCGTAACCCGCAAAAACCCCGTAAACCCGCATAAACCTCATAAATCACGTAAACCCGTGTAATCCCTAAAAATTACGTAAACCCACATAAATCACGTAAACCCACGCAAATCACATAAACCACGTAAACCACATAAACCACGTAAATCCACGTAAACCCCATAAAATCTCGTGAACCCCGTAAACCCGCGTAAACCCAGTAAACCCGCATAAACTGCGTAAACCAGTGTAAACCCCGTAAACCCAGAAAATCCTGAAAACCCTGAAAACCTGAAAACCCCGTAAACCCCGTAAAATTCGTAAAACATCGTAAAAACCAGAAAAACCCCATAAACCCCGTAAAATCTCGTAAAATTCGTAAAGATCGTAAAACGTAAACCCCGTAAAACCACGTAAACCCTGTAAAACCACGTAAACCCACGTAAACCACGTAAATCACGTAAACCACGTAAACCACGTAAAACCCGTGAACCCCGTAAAACCCCGTGAACCCCGTAAACTGTAAACCTCAAACCCCGTAAACCTCGGAGTTTACGGAGGTCTGGGGTCCGGGGTTCTGGGTTTCTGGGGTTTTCTCGTAAATCATGAACCTCGTAAACCCCGAACCCCGAAAACCCCGAAAATCTCGAACCTTAAACACCGTGAACCCCGTAAAATTCGTAAACACCGTAAACTCGTGTAAGCCCCGTAAACCCGCATAAACCCGCGAAAAACCGCGTAAACCCGTATACCTCGAAAACACGGTAAACCCTGAAAACCCCGAATAACCCCGTAAACCCCGTAAAACCCCGTAAACCCCGAAAACCCAAAAAATCCCGTAAACCCAAAAAAATATCGTAAAATTCGTAAACCCGCAAACTGCATAAACTCCATAAATCGCATAAACCGTGTAAACTCCGTAACCCGCATAAACCTTGTAAACCCGCGTAAACCCCATAAACCCCAAAAACCCGTGTAAACCTCGAAAACCCGCGTACACCCTGTAAACCCCAAAAAACCCCATAAAATCCGTAAACCCGTAAACCCGTAAACCCGTAAACTCGTAAATCGCGTAAACCTGTAAATCCCGTAACTTGCAACCCCGTAACTTGCGTACACCCCGTCACTTGCGTACACCCCGTAAACCCCGTAACCCGCATAAACCCCGTAACCCACGTAAACCCCGTAACCCGCGTAAACCCCGTAACCCGCGTAAACCCCGTAACCCTCGTAAATCCCGTAACCCGCGTAAACCCCGTAACCCGTGTAAACCTTCGTAAACCCCGTAACCCGCGTAAACCTCGAAAACCACGTAAACCCTATAAAACCATGTAAACCCACGTAAACCACGTAAACCACGTAAATCACGTAAACCACGTAAACCCCGTAAATCCACGTAAACCCCGTAAAATCCCGTGAACCCCGTAAACCAACGTAAACCCCGTAAACTCCGTAAACTCTAGAAACCAGCGTAAACCCCGTAAACCCCGTAAAAATCGTAAAACATCGTAAAAACCCGAAAAACCCCGTAAATTCCGAAAAACCCTGTAAACCCGCGTAAACCCCGAAAATCACGTAAACCCACATAAACCACGTAAACCCACGTAAACCACGTAAACCACGTAAATCCACGTAACTCCGTAAAATCCCGTGAACCCCGTGAACTCGCATAAACCCCGTAAACCAGTGTAAGCCCCGTAAACCCCGAAAACCCGGTAAACCACGAAAACCCCGAAAACCTGAAAACGCTGTAAACCCCGCAAACCCCGTAAACCCCGTAAAAATCGTAAAACATCGTAAAAACTCGAAAAAACTTGTAAATCCAGACCTGTAAAATTTGTAAAGACGTAAAACGTAAACCCCGTAAAACCACGTAAACCCTATAAAATCACGTAAACCACGTAAACCACGTAAAACCCGTGAACCCCATAAAACCCTGTGAACCCCGTAAACCCCGAAAACTCTCGTAAACCCCGTAAACCCTCGTAAACCCCGAAAACCCGCGTAAACCCCGAAAATCAGTGTAAACCTCGTAAAACCCCTAAACCCGTAAACCCCGTAAACTGCATATACCTCGTAAACCCTGTAACCCGCGTAAACCTCGTAACTTGCGTAAACCTCGTAACACACATAAATCTCGTAACCCGCATAAATTCCGTAACCCACGTAATCCCCGTAAACCCGCGTAATCCCCGTAAACCCCGTGAACCCCGTAAACCCCGTAAACCCGAAAACCCTGTAAACCCCGAAAACCCCGTAAACTCTGAAAAACTTGTAAACCCCGTGAACCCCGTCAAAAGTCGTAAAATGTCGTTAAAACTCGGAAAATCCCGAAAACCTCGAAAACCCTGTAAACCCCGTAAACCCCGTAAACCCCGTAAACCCCATAAACCCCATAAACCCCGTAAACAGCGTTAGCGTAAACCGCGTAAACCTCGTAATCCGCTTAAACCCCGAAAACCCGGTAAACCCCGAAAAACCCCGAAAACCTGGTAAACCCCGAATAACCCCGCAAACCCTGCAATCCCTGCAAACCCCGCAAACCGCGTAAACCCCATAAACCCCGCAAACCCTACAAACCCCGTAAACCCCGCAAATCCCGTAAACTCTGTAACCGTGTAAACCCCGTTAACCCGCGTAAACCGCGCAAACCCTGCAAACCGCGAAAGTCCCGAAAACCCGTTAAACCTCGAAATCCCCATAAACCCCGAAATCCCGGTAAACGCCGTAAACCCTGTACAAACCGTGGGGTGCAAATCGCTGAAACTTCGCAAACCGCGCAAACTGCGCAGACTGACAAACTCCGCAGACCGCGCAGACCGCGCAGACCGCGTAGACTGCGCAGACCGCGCAGACCGCCCAGACCGCGCAGACCCTGCAAACCCCGGTAAACCCGGAAAAACTCCAAAAACCCGGTAAACCCTGAATATCCCGCAAACCCCGCAAACCCCGCAAACCCCGTAAACCCCGTAAACCCTACAAACCCTGCAAACTCAGAAAACCCTGTAAACCCCGTAAACCGCGTAAACTTCGTAAACCCCGTAAACCCGGTAAACCCCAAAATCCCCGTAAACCCCGTACGAACCGTAAACCCCGTACGAATCGTAAACCCCATACGAACCGTAAAACATGTAAACTACGTAAAACTTGTCAACTGTAGCGTAAACTCCGTAACCCGCATAAACCCTGTAAACCCGCGTAAACCCCGAAAACCCGTGTAAACCCCGAAAACCCGCGTAAATCCCGTATACCCCAAAAAATCCTATAAAATCCGTAAACCCGTGAACCCGTAAACCGCGTAAACTTGCGTAAACCCCATAACTTGCGTAAACCTCGTAAACTCCGTAACACGTGTAAACCCCGTAACCCGCGTAAACCACGTAACCCGCGTAAACCCCGATTTACAGAGTTTGCGCGATTTACAGGGTTTATAGGGTTTTCGGGGTTTGGGCGGTTTTCAGGGTTTGTGTGGTTTCCGGGGTTTGCGCTGTTTGCAGGGTTTACCGGGTTTTCAGGGTTTACGCGGTTTACACGGGTTTATAGGGATTACGTGGTTTACGGGGTTTACCGGGTTTGCGGGGTTCGCGGGGTTTGCGGGGTTTACAGAGTTTGCAGGGTTTACGGGGTTTGCGGGTTTTCGGGGTTTGCAGGTTTACGGGTTTTGCAAGATTTTTTCTGCTTCGCTGTTTACGCGATTTGCACGGGTTTATGCAGTTTACACAGTTTACGGGGTTTACGGGGTATTCAGTGTTTTTGGGGTTTTCAGGGTTTTCGGGGTTTACGGAATTTACGGGGTTATTCGGGATATTTGCGGTTTTTCGGGATTTTTCGTGGTTTACGGGGTTTACGGGGTTATTCGGGGTTTACGCGGTTTACCAGGTTTACGGGGTTATTCGGGGTTTACGCGGTTTACGAGGTTTAAGGCGGTTTACGGGGTTTACAAGGTTTACGGGGTTTACGCGGTTTACGGTTTGTAGGTGGTTTACGCGGTTTACGGTTTGTATGGGGTTTACGGGGTTTACGGGGATTTCGGGGTTTACCGGGTTTTCAGGGTTTACGCGAGTTTACGGGTTTTATGCAATTTACGGGGTTTGCGGGGTTGTGGGGCTTGCGAGGTATGCGGGGCTTGTGAGGTATGCTGGGTTTGCGGGGTTTGCGGGGTTTGCGGGGTTTGTTGGGTTTGCGGGGTTTGCAGGTTTTGCGGGATTTTTGCGGTTTTGCGGTTTACGTGATTTTCGCGGTTTTGCGGGTTTACGCGGTTTACGGCGTTTACGGGGTATTCGGTGTTTTCGAGGTTTACAGGGTTTACGGGGTTTTCGGGGTTTTCGAGGTGTACTTTACGGGGTTTACAGGGATTTCGGGGTTTACTGGGTTTTCGGGGTTTACGCGGTTTACGGGGCTAACGCGGTTTACGCGGTTTACGTGATTTATGCGGTTAACGCGGTTTATAGTTTACGCTGTTTACAGGGTTTATGCGGTTTACAGGGTTTACGCAGTTTACGCGGTTTACGGGGTTTACGGGGTTTACGGGGTTTACGGGGTTTACGGGGTTTACGGTGTTTTCGGTGTTTTCGGGGTTTACAGGGTTTTCAGGGTTTATGAGGTTTTTGGGGTTTACGGGGTTTTCAGGGTTTTCGGGGTTTTCGGGGTTTATGGGGTTATTCGGGGTATTCGGGGTTTTTCGAGGTTTTTCGGGGTTTACGGGGTTTACGGAGTTTACGAGGTTATTCGGGGTTTACGCGGTTTACAAGGTTTACACTTTACGGGGTTTACGCGGTTTACGGTTTGTACGGAGTTTACGGGGTTTACGGGGATTTCAGGTTTTACCGGGTTTTCGGGGTGTACGCGGGTTTACGGGGTTTACGCGGTTTACGGGGTTTGCCGGGTATGCTGGGTTTGTGGGGTTTGCGGGGTTTGCGGGGTTTCTAGGGTTTGTTGGGTTTGCGGGGTTTGTAGGGTTTGCGAGATTTTCGCGGTTTCGCGGTTTACGCTATTTACGTGGGTTTACACGGTTTACGGAGTTTACGGGGTATTCGGTGTTTTCGAAGTTTACAGGGTTTACGGGGTTTTCAGGATTTTCAGGGTTTACGGGGTTTACGGGGTTTTCATTGTTTTCGGGGTTTTTAGGGTTTTCGGGGTTTTCGGGGTTTACCAGGTTTTCGGGGTTTACGGGTTTACGGGGTTCTTCGGGGTTACGAGGTTCTTCGGGTTTTTACGACGTTTTATAATTTTACGGGGTTTGCGGGGGTTACGCGGTTTACGGGGTTTACGGTTTGTACGGGGTTTACCCGGTTTTCGGGGTTTACGCAGTTTTCGTGGGTTTATGGGGTTTATGCTGTTTACGTGGGTTTATGGGGTTTACGCGGTTTACGTGATTTACGGTTTGTATGGAGTTTATGGGGTTATTCGGGGTTATTCGGGGTTTACGGGGTTTGTGCGGTTTACGGGGTTTGCGCGGTTTACGGGGTTTGCGTGATTTACGGGGTTTGCGCGATTTATAGGGTTTACAGGGTTTTTGGGTTTTGCACAGTTTTCGGGGTTTGCGCGATTTGCAGGGTTTGCGTTGTTTGCGGGGTTTGCGCGGTTTGCGGGGTTTGCGCAGTTTGCGCGGTTTGCGGGGTTTGCGCGGTTTGCGGGGTTTGCGCGGTTTGCGTGGTTTGAGCGGTTTGCGTGGTTTGCGGTTTGAGCGGTTTGCGCGGTTTGCGGTTTGCTCGGTTTGCGCGGTTTGCGCGGTTTGCGGGGTTTGTAGGGTTTGCGAAGTTTCCGGGGTTTGCGGGGTTTGCGGGGTATGCGGGGTATGCGGGGTTTATAGCGTTTACAGGGATTTTGGGGTTTACGAGGATTTTGGGGTTTACGAGGATTTCGGGGTTTACCGGGTTTTCAGGGCTTACGCGGTTTGCGGGTTTGCGCGATTTACGCGGGTTAACGGGGTTTACGCGGTTTACGGGATTTACGGGGTTTGCGGGATTTGCGGGGTTTGCAGGGTTTATGGGTTTTACGGGGTTTACGCGGTTTTTAGGGTTTGCGGGGTTTGCAGGGTTTACGGGGTTTGCGGGGTTTGCAGGGTTTACAGGGTTTGCGGGGTTTACGGGGTTATTCGGGGTTTACCGGGTTTTCGGGGTTTTTCAGGGTTTACCGAGTTTTCGGGGTTTATCAGGTTTACGGGGTTTATGCGTTTTAAGTGGTTTACGCGGTTTACGGGGTTTACTTTATGGGGTTTATGCGGTTTACTGTACGGGATTTACGAGGTTTACTTTATGGGGTTTATGTGGTTTACTGTACGGGGTTTACGGGGTTTACGGGGATTTCAGGTTTTTCCGGGTTTCGGGGTTTATGCGGTTTACGTGGGTTTGCGGGGTTTGCGGTGTTTGGGGGTTTCCAGGGTTTCCGGGCTTTCCGGGGTTTCCGGGCTTTCCGGGCTTTCTGGGGTTTCTGTGGTTTCCGGGGTTTCCAGGGTTTACGGGGTTTACGGGGGTTTACGGGGTTTACGGGGTTTACGGGGGTTTACGGGGTTTACGGGGTTTACGGGGTTTACGGGCTTTACGGGCTTTACGATCTTTACGATCTTTACAGGCTTTACGGGGTTTACGGGGTTTACGGGGTTTACGGGGTTTCCGGGTTTACGGGGTATACCCCCCCGGGGGTTCCGAGGGTTTCGGGGTTTCCGGGATTTTCAGGGTTTCCGGGGTTTACGGGGTTCTTCGGGGTTTACGGGGTTCTTCGGGGTTACGGGGTTCTTCGGGTTTTTACAACGTTTTACAATTTTTACAAAATTTACGGGGTTATTCGGGGTTTATCGAGTTTTCGGGTTTTTTTAGGGTTTACGCGGTTTACGGGTTTTGCACGATTTACGAGGTTTGCGCGATTTACATGGTTTACAGGGTTTTCGGGGTTTTCAGGGTTTACCTGGTTTTCAGGGTTTACGCGATTTTGGGGGTTTATGCAGTTTTCGGGGTTTGCGCGGTTTTCGGGGTTTGCGCGGTTTGCGTGGTTTCCGTGGTTTGCGCGGTTTGCGCAGTTTGCAGGATTTGCGCGGTTTGCGCGGTTTGCGCGGTTTGAGCGGTTTGTGGTGTTTGCGGTGTTTGCGGGGTTTGCGCGATTTGCAGGGTTTGCGGGGTTTGCGAAGTTTTCACGATTTGCACCCAACGGTATGTACGCGGTTTACGGCGGTTTGCGCGGTTTGCGGGGTTTGCGGGGTTTGCGGGGTTTGCGAAGTTTCTGCGATTTGCACCCAACGGTATGTACGGGGTTTACGGCGTTTACCGGGATTTCGGGATTTACGGGGATTTCGGGGTTTACCGGGTTTACGGTTACGCGGTTTGCGGGGTTTGCGAGGTTTTCGCGGTTTACGCGATTTGCGCGGGTTAACGGGGTTTACGGGATTTGCGGGGTTTGCAGGGTTTGCGGGGTTGCGGGTTTATGGGGTTTATGGGGTTTACGCGGTTTTCGTGGTTTGCGGGGTTTGCAGGGTTTAGGGGTTTTGCGGGGTTTGCGGGGTTATTTGGGGTTTACCGGATTTTCTTGGTTTTTCGGGGTTTACCGGGTTTTCGGAGTTTACGCGTTTTATGGGGATAATGCGGTTTACGGTTTACGGGGTTTACGCGGTTTACGCGGTTTACGGTTTGTACGGGGTTTACGGGGATTTCGGGGTTTACCGGGTTTTCAGGGTTTACGCTGTTTGCGGTTTCCGGGGTTTACGGGGTTTCCGGGGTTTGCGGTGTTTTCGCGGTTTACGGGGTTTACGGGGATTTTGAGTTTACCGGGTTTTCAGGGTTTTCGCGGTTCACGCGGGTTTACGGGGTTTACACGGTTTACGGGGTTTACGCGGTTTACATTTCTTACGGGGTTTACGATCCGTACGGGGTTTACGGGGATTTTTGGGTTTACGGGGATTTCAGGGTTTACCGGGTTTTCAGGGTTTACGTGGTTTACGCGGGTTTACGGGGTTTACGCGGTTTACGGAGGTTTACAGGGTTTGCATGTTTTGAAGGGTTTCCGAGGTTCGTGGTGTTTACGTGGTTTCCGGGGTTTGTGGGGTTTGCGGGATTTTTGCGGTTTCGCGGTTTACGCAATTTACACGGGTTTACGCTGTTTACGAAGTTTACAAGGTTTACGGGGTATTCAGTGTTTACACCCCATTCGGTGTTTTCGGGGTTTACAGGGTTTACGGGGTTTACGAGGTTTTCGGGATTTTCAGGGTTTACGAGGTTTTCGGGGTTTTCCGGGTTTATGAGGTTTTCATGGTTTTCAAGTTTTTCAGGGTTTACGGGGTTTACGGGGTTATTCGGGTTATTCGGAGTTTACGGAGGTCCGGGGGTCCGGGGTTCTGGGTTTCTGGGGTTTCCCATAAAATCCGTAAACCCGTAAACCCGTAAACTCATAAACCCCGTAAACTGCGTAAACCCCGTAAACCCGGTAACTGTGTAAACCCGTAAACCTCGTAACCCGCGTAAACCTTGTAACCCGCGTAAACCCCGTAACCCGCATAAACCCCGTAACCCGCGAAAACCCTGTAAACCCGCGTAAACCCTGTAACCCGCGAAAACCCCGTAAACCCGCGTAAACCCCGTAAATCCCGTAAACCCGCGTAATCCCTGAAAATCACGTAAATCCACGCAAATCACGTAAACCACGTAAACCACGTAAACCCCGTAAAATCTTGTGAACCCCGTAAACCCGCGTAAACCCAGTAAACTCGCGTAAACCGCGTAAACCAGCGTAAACCCCGTAAAACCCAAAAATCCTGAAAACCCCGAAAACCCCGAAAACCTGAAAACCCCTAAACCCCGTA
Source organism: Apostasia shenzhenica (assembly GCA_002786265.1). Taxonomy (NCBI): domain Eukaryota; kingdom Viridiplantae; phylum Streptophyta; class Magnoliopsida; order Asparagales; family Orchidaceae; genus Apostasia; species Apostasia shenzhenica. The sequence goes on from KZ451981.1 coordinate 95,660, forward strand.
AAATTCGTAAAACTTCGTAAAAATCCGGAAAACCCCATAAACCCCGAGAAATCCTGTAAAATTCGTAAAGATCGTAAAACGTAAACCCCGTAAAACCATGTAAACCCACGTAAACCACGTAAATCACGTAAATCATGTAAACCACGTAAAACCCGTGAACCCCGTAAAACCCCGTGAACCCCGTAAACCGTAAACCTCGAACCCCGTAAACCCCGGAGTTTACGGAGGTCTGGGGGTCCGGGGTTCCGGGCTTCTTGGGTTTTCTAGTAAATCATGAACCTCGTAAACCCCGAACCCCGAAAACCCCGAAAATCTCGAACCTTAAACACCGTAAACCCCGTAAACCCCGTAAACCCCGTAAAATTCGTATGCCCCGAAAAACCCCGTAAACCCGAAAAGCCGCGAAAGCCCCGAAAGCCCCGAAAAGTCCCGTTCAAACCGTAAACCCCGTACAAACCGTAAACCCCGAAAACTGCGTAAACCCTGAAAACTGCGTACCCTGTAAACCCCGAATAACCTCGTAAACCCCGTAAAACCCCGTAAACCCCGAAAACCCAGAAAATCCCGTAAATCCAAAAAAAATATCGTAAAATTCGTAAACCCGTAAACCGCGTAAACTCCGTAAATCGCGTAAACTCGTAACCCGCATAAACCTTGTAAACTCGCGTAAACCCCATAAACCCTGAAAACCCGTGTAAACCCTGAAAACCCGCGTAAACCCTGTAAATCCCAAAAAACCCATAAAATCCTTAAACCCGTAAACTCGTAAATCGCGTAAACCCCATAAATCCCGTAACTTGCGTAAACCCTGTAACTTGCGTACACCCCGTAAACCCCGTAACCCGCGTAAACCTCGTAACCCGCGTAAACCCCGTAACCCGCATAAACCACGTAACCCGCATAAACCCCGTAACCCGCGTAAACCCCGTAAACCCTGTAACCCGCGTAAACCCCGTAACCCGCGTAAACCTCGTAACCCGCGTAAACCCCGTAACCCGCGTTAACCCCGAAACCCGAAAACCCCGAAAATCTTGAACCTTAAACTCCGTAAACCCCGTAAACCCCGTAAAATTCGTATACCCCATAAAATTCGTATGCCCCGAAAAACCATGTAAGCCCCGAAAGCCCCGAAAAGTCGCGTTCAAACCGTAAACCCTGTACAAAACGTAAACCCCGAAAATTGCGTAAACCCCGAAAACCGCGTAAACCCCGAAAACTGCGTAAACCCGTAAACCCCGTAAACCCCGTAAACCGCATAAACCGCATAAACTCCGTAAATTCCGTAAACTCGTGTAAGCCCCGTAAACCCGCGTAAACCTGCGTAAACCCGTATACCTCGAAAACACGGAAAACCCCGAAAACGCCGTAAACCCCGAATAACCTCGTAAACCCCGTAAAACCCCGTAAACCCCAAAAACCCAGAAAATCCCGTAAACCCAAAAAAATCTCGTAAAATTCGTAAACCCGTAAATCGAGTAAACTCCGTAAATCGCGTAAACCTTGTAAACCCGCGTAAACCACATAAACCCCGAAAACCCGTGTAAACCTCGAAAACCCGCGTAAACTCTGTAAACCCCAAAAAACCCCCATAAAATTCGTAAACCCGTAAACCCGTAAACTCGTAAATCGCGTAAACCCCGTAAATCCCATAACTTGCGTAAACCCCGTAACTTGCGTACACCCGTAAACCCCGTAACCCGCATAAACCCCGTAACCCGCGTAAACCCCGTAACCCGCGTAAACCTCGAAACCCGCATAAACCCCGTAACCCGTGTAAACCCCGTAACCCGCGTAAACCCCGTAACCCGCGTAAACCCCGTAACCCGCGTAAACCCCGTA